>VNJO01006359.1:0-84270 GCA_008042535.1 Drosophila tani | reverse complement strand
ACATATACCGGAGGTCGGGCCCCAAGGAACTGAAGGAGAGCAGGCGCTGTTCATTAACTTACGGATGCTAGAAATTATTACGTGCATTTCTCAAGAACAAATAGAATTCTCTACCAAGAATTACTTATAAATAAATAATAATATAATCAAGCTGGAGGATCTTTTTCACTTTTAAAATAATACGTGTAATCCAAATTAGTAATTAGTCGTCAAAATTAAATAAAATTAAAATGAATTAAAAAAAAAAAAAACATATACCGGAGGTCGGGCCCCAAGGAACTGAAGGAGAGCAGGCGCTGTTCATTAACTTACGGATGCTAGAAATTATTACGTGCATTTCTCAAGAACAAATAGAATTCTCTACCAAGAATTACTTATAAATAAATAATAATATAATCAAGCTGGAGGATCTTTTTCACTTTTAAAATAATACGTGTAATCCAAATTAGTAATTAGTCGTCAAAATTAAATAAAATTAAAATGAATTAAAAAAAAAAAAAACATATACCGGAGGTCGGGCCCCAAGGAACTGAAGGAGAGCAGGCGCTGTTCATTAACTTACGGATGCTAGAAATTATTACGTGCATTTCTCAAGAACAAATAGAATTCTCTACCAAGAATTACTTATAAATAAATAATAATATAATCAAGCTGGAGGATCTTTTTCACTTTTAAAATAATACGTGTAATCCAAATTAGTAATTAGTCGTCAAAATTAAATAAAATTAAAATGAATTAAAAAAAAAAAAAACATATACCGGAGGTCGGGCCCCAAGGAACTGAAGGAGAGCAGGCGCTGTTCATTAACTTACGGATGCTAGAAATTATTACGTGCATTTCTCAAGAACAAATAGAATTCTCTACCAAGAATTACTTATAAATAAATAATAATATAATCAAGCTGGAGGATCTTTTTCACTTTTAAAATAATATGTGTAATCAAAATTAGTAATTATTCGTCAAAATTAAATTAAATTAAAATGAATTAAAAAAAAAAAGAAAATAAATATTTTCCGTGGCTTTTGTTTCCCAATCGTCGTTCCAGATCAAATGGAAAGTAGAAACTGAAGGAGAGCAGGCGCTGTTCATTAACTTACGGATGCTAGAAATTATTACGTGCATTTCTGAGGAACAAATAGAATTCTCTACTAAGAAATACTTATAAATAAATAATAATACAACGTGCAATCCAAATTAGTAATTAGTCGTCAAAATTAAATTAAATTAAAATGAATAAAAAAATAAAATAAAAAAAATGTTATAGGAACGGAATTAAGAACTAGATTTAATGGAGGAGTTCCAGTAAATAATATAATGGCCGTAAACGCTGTTACGCAATCCCGAGTGCGTAGACATAATGCGACTTCTCGAACTAAATAAACTAAAATAAAAATAAAAATAAAAAATTCGGAGAACGAGCAACAGGACCATTTCTGGATGGCGTTCTGCGAGAGGGTGAAGATCTTCAAGATCCATATCAAAAAATTAAGGATAAAAAAAATAGAACAAATAAAGACAAAACTTTTTCAAGTACTACAGCAAAAAATAAAGAGCAAGTCGAACTAAAAAAACTAAAATAAAAAATAAAAATAATTAAGAAGGAGTGAGTGTTCACTTGGAAAGTAAGAACTCGACTGATGAAAGCAAGTGCATAAGGTATGAAACCGAAATTGAAGTAACAATTTAGAGCTGTCAACCTTTATATCGATAGTATCGATAATACCTTAAGTATCGTTTTAAGTTGATGAAACTGCAAATCTAATTATAATCCAGACCTATTTTTTAACTATTTATAGTTATGAGGGCCCGACGTTAGCCGCGTTGTGGAAAATGTCTAAATAATCCATTATTATATAAATTATTTAAAATTTGATATATTTTGATAGTAGACCGCACGACTTAAGTGTGCCCAGCGTGCTGCTCAGCGATAATACCGAAAAGAAATCGGGAGAAACAGTGGTATTTTTGATTTTTCGAGCGACGGCCCCAATATTTGATCGCAAAAATGACCGGATCTCAAAAAGTCAAAAATACCTAAAAACAGCCAACATTTTTTTTTTGGTATTTTTGGTATTTTTAGAAATATTCCTAGCACTGCCACCCACACAAAAACCGCGCGCAACTGGCCACACTGAAGAAGAAGAGAAGCGGGAGACGAAAGCAGACGCCACAAAATTGGTTAAAAATTCTTAAATCGAGGATATAAGGAGTCATTTCGGCTGCAATGGGAAAGGAAAAGGCTGGCAAGTCCTTCAGCATCGGCGACCTGGTGTTCGCCAAGGTCAAGGGCTATCCAGCGTGGCCCGCAAAGATCACAAAGTACAACAATAAGAAGTACAATGTTTACTTCTACGGCACTGGCGAGACGGCCAACATCAAGCTGGAGGATCTGTTCTCCTACGCGGACAACAAGGAGAAGTTCGCCACGGACAAGAACATGAAGCGCGCCAAGTTCAGCGACGCCATCGACCAAATCGAGAGTGCTTTGGCTGGCGAGGACTCGGCACCTATCGATTTGTCCGGGCCCGAGGAGGGAGCCTCGCCCCCCGTCGCCGCCGCCGCCGAACCTTCGGCTCCCGCCAAGAAGTCCGAAGAGCCGAGCAAGCCCGAGACTTCCGCCCCCGCTCCCGCTGCAGTTGCAGCTGCAGTTGCCGAAGGCGAGAAACCCAAAAAGGCCCCAGGAACTTCCCGCAAATCCAAGGCACCGCCACGCCATGTGGACGGCGACACCGAAGCCGGGGCCGGCACTTTAGCCTCTAGCTCAGCTGACGCCGCTCCACCAGCGCCAAAGCGACGGGTTCCGCCGGAGGGATTGAATGCAACAGCCACTACTGCTGCCCCCGTTCCGACTTCAGCTGCTGCTCCAGCTGCTGCCGCCACCAACCGGCAGAAATCGGTGAAGAAATCGAAGCCCACAGCAGCCGTAACTCCCATCCAGAAGCGATCCAGGCCACTAAATGTGAGTAGATAACAATTTAAAGGGTTGGAAGTCCTTCGCAGGTGAGCTGTACCTTGGACAATAAGTTATTTTGGGGCAATAAGAAGGTTCTAAAGCCGTTAACCTCATCACTTTACTTACTTTACTTTTTTACACGTGGAACCTTTAGTTCTTTATCAAAAAATTACTTTTTAAGATGTTTAAATCACAATTTTGTGACAACTTCATCTGCTATCTATACTCCAATTCCTAACTTCAACTGTAGACAGAAATGTTTTGCCTAGATGCCGATTTTTTTAGTGTCAGTTTGACTTTTGCCAATGAGGTTGTCGTTTGTCGTTTCGGAGAAATTTAGTCGCCAAAAATCATTGTTTGCTTTCACCTTACGGACAAATTTTTAACTTGCTGGGAAAAATGGAAAAAAGTCGCTTTCCATGAACAGTGCAAGTCCACACACTCGGGATTCTGCAACATTATCAGCTTGGGCAGCTCGATGTCCTTGAACTCCTCCAAAGTCTCCAAGCCCTTGCCCACATTGACTCGCCCCAAGGCTAGGTACTCTTGCTGGGCGAGTTGGATAAAGTCGCGTTCCATGACTAGCGCATCCTCGTGCTTAATTGGCTTCTCCATGAACCGCTTGGCCTCCTGTTTTGGGGATCTCGCTGCCGAAGCGAAGCGTTGGTACTTGGTGGGATGCTGGTTGCCATCGGCATCGACCAGGAAAGACGGCGACATGAGATGGGGCATTATCTGGGTCTGCTCGTCCTCCACAAGGTGCTGGGCGTCGCGCCACCAGGGGTCGGAAATCTGTGTGGAAGAAGAGCTCGGTGGGCAGCTAAGAAGGATAATAAAGGTAGAAAAAATAAGGAAATAAGTTCCATGGCTTCCTTGCACGATTGAAAAATCGGCCCTAAGTCAAAAATAATGGTTTTTGAATGGTTTTAGCCTTATCTAAAGGCAGTCTAAGAGTAGGACTTGAGATAGTTAATAATTAATAGTTAAAAACTTTCGACAATGTTCCAATTAATCTCTTCCATCTTCCCTGCCTCTCCCTAGAACATCCAAAACGACATGTTGATGGTATACTTGCCCACCGCCAAGTGTCTGGGCATCGACATCAACTACAACAAGCCGGAGATGTTTGAGAATGCCGCCGCCGAGCAGACCTGGTTGGAGAAATCGCGCAAGGAAGCCATGGAGCTGAAGGTGAAGCTAGAGAGCGGTCAACTAGAGCCAGAGTCCATGCCCGATCGGATAGTGATTGAGCCGACACGCAGCGAGATACCCAAACAGGAGGCCATGCGATTCATTGAGGAGCTAATCGAGCACGAGGATGCGCTGTTCATGGAGCGCGACTTTATCCAACTCTCCCAGCAGCTGCGGGAGTGCCTGGGCTTGCGACGCGCCAATGTGGGCAAGTGCCTGGAGATCTTGGAGATGTTCAAGGACATTGAGCTGACCAAGCTGATGTTGCTGCGAAACCCCGAGTGTGTGGACATAATGCGACGACTGCGACGCTATGTGGGCAACCTAGAGCTCTGGAAAATGAACCTCTGCGACGAGGTGGAGTTCAAGGAGAAGGCCCAGGTCATACGCAAGGTGTCCACGGCTCTGTATGATGGGTTCAAGGCTCTGTTTAACTCGGAGAATGAGCACGAGGACAACTTTTGGATAGAGTTCTGTGAGAAGGTCAAGATCTACAAGACGTATACGAAGAATATGAACGAGAATCTGCGCGTCTCAATGAGCGAGCGGGGCTACAACAACCTGGTTGTGGCCAAGGAAGGACCCACCACCGGCTCCGCCGCCGCCGCAGCGGTTCAACAGTAGACGGATTACTGTTTTTCTGTGGGCGAGCTCTGCAAGTCCCACTTTATGATACTGTGAGCGAAAAGCCTTATAAATATCATTGATTTAAGTATTAAACCTTATTTTATTTTGCAGTTAGACTTAAGCTAAAGCTCTGACGACGAGTGCTATTTGCTTATTTCCTAGGACTAAGATTAATTCAGAATAACCTACTCTAATGGCCGCGAAGCCTGCGTATATATGTGTATGTGTGTGGATCCCAGTGCATATCCGCGCAGTTGTACGTCATTAAGTGGACATATTCTGCTTCCTTCGACCCTTTGCTGACATATATTCACTATCTGTGTGTAGATGTTCGATTAATAATGAATTAAACGTAGAGACAGTACATTATCCAAGCGATTTTTAATCAGGGAGTCAAACCGAATCGTATTTCGGTTCCGGTTCCGGTTCTGGTACGTACCGAAACTAACATTTCGGTAAAAGGTTCTCATTTTTATCGGTTCCGGTTCCGGTTCTGGTACCTTAATATTACCGGTACCGGAACCGGTATGTACCGGTACAAAAAAAAATATATATAAGCAAAATACATACAGTGTTGTCGCCAGACGCATTGCAAAAACAAAATACATTAGCAAGGCAGCGACATCAAGTAACGGTATTGACCGTTACGTTGTAGGCAACGCTCTTCTGTTCTCTGTCTGCAGCTCTCTCAGAAGCGACAAAAGAGCAGTGAAGACAACTTCACTCAGAACCGAAACAGTACCGGTACAATGTTTCGGTTCCGGTACGGTCTTTTCGGTTCTAATAATATCGGTTCCCGGTACCGGTTCTCAAAAAAATTCTTCATTTCGGTTCCGGTTCTGGTTCTGAATTTCAATCGGTTCTGTTTCGGTTCCGGTTCCGGTACCGGTTCCGGTTTGATTCCCTGTTTTTAATGCAAACTTCTAGCTAAAACGAAAATAAAGACATTCTGCAGTGGTATCCCACCTTTATTTCATAAAAAGCTAATTATTATTAAAGAAATCTAAGTAATTAATTAATGCCAAGGACTTAATTCTCCTTGGCATCCCCTATACCATCCGGGAGGATGGCAAACATTGCCTCCGACTCCGGCAGACAGGGTGAATCGTATATCTTGCATATCCGCGTCTCGCCCTTGCCCTTGCGCAGATACAGACGCGTGGTCGAGGAGTGCGCCATTATGTGGCCTCCAATGGGTTTCTTGGCATCTCCCGCAAACATGCCCGGCCCGCCGTCCAGCGAGGCCGTCACCTGATTGGTAATGACCACAGCCACTCCAAACTCATCCGCCAGCCGCTGCAGCATGCGCAGGAATAGGCCCAAATGATTCTGACGAGCTGCCAACTCGCCCCGTCCTATATAATCCGATCGGTAGAGAGCCATTGCACTGTCCACTATGACGACGGCGTATCTGAAATGTTAGGAATTTGAATTGGATTTCCTTCTGGAACAAAAACTCTGGGACTCCCACCTGGATTCAAAGAGCATGCCCGCCGCCATCTGTATGAGCCGCGTCTGCTGGTCCGAGTTGTAGGCCCGCGAACACGCCACATTGTCCAGGACCTCGGCCTCGTTGAGCTTGTAACGCTGCGCAATGGCCGACAATCGCTCCGGCCGGAAGGTGTTCTCCGTATCGATGTACAGGCACTTGCCCTCGCCGCCCTTCTGGCTAATGGGCAGCTGGCAGGTCACCGCCAGCGTATGGCAGATCTGCGTTTTGCCGCAACGAAACTCGCCAAAGATCTCCGTGATGGAGCCCGTCTCAATGCCACCGCCAAGGAGTTTGTCCAGCTCCTTGGAGCCGGTGGTTAGCTGCACCACGTCCGCTCGCATCTGGTGGAAGGTGCGGGCACTGAGGAAACCCAGCGGTACCAGTTTATTGGCCTCCGTGATGATCTGATCTACCTTGTTACCGCCCAGGCCCGCAATGTTCATCAGTTGCTTCTTGGTGGCATTGGCCACCGCCTCCACGGTATGCAGGCTGGCCTGCTGCAGCAGCCTGATGTCCTTGGCCGTGATGCTGCCGCCCTGGAAAGTGCGTCGTTCAGAAAAAAGGTGCGATCTTTGTTCCACGATCATTGATCGATGCTCACCACCAACTTGGCCACGCTGAGGGGTCCCCCTTCCTCCTCCTCTGTCGCCGCCGCCGCCTCAACGTTCGTCAGCTTCTCCATTGACAGTTACGAAGTTTGAGTTTTGGAATTCGTTTGAGTTTGCCCTTAAAATTCTCCGTTTTTGAAAGTCGTCAAGGAATTTCGTAAAGATTGGCGCCAGCAGCAATCAGCTGGTGTCTTTTGCCATTCGCCCCGAAGGCACAGCGCTTCTACAGTGAACACAGCCCACGGAAGGACAGCCCACCGCGATGAGCGATTATCAGTACTTCGATATTAAACTGTAAGTAGTTCTGAAAAAATTAAGTTATATTTATATCTACCATATTCCTTAGAAAACTACGGGACCCGGATAGGGTAGTTTTGACGCCAGCCTTCTTTCGTAGCTGCGTTCTCGATGCTCTGGACAGTTACTTTTGTGAGGAAAAGCCAGTCCTAGAAATTGTCAAGTTCTGCGCCAACCAAAAACGCATAATTTTCCGAGTCCCTGAGGAATTTTCCGAGATGACGCGCCTCTCCATTGAACTAATAGGGCATTATCAGGAAACTCCCTGTCATTTTGAGGTCCTTGAAACATCCAAGATGACGCTAGACTTTGAAAAAGGCGGCGAAAAAGATACAGAGGACGAGTAAAATAACTAGCATGCGGTGTTTGAAAATTGATACAAATAAATATCACTTAACTTTGATTCTCTATATTAAAAGTTTAAACTAGTGAAATCCGTTAAAATTAAATTTCAATTTCAAATGGTATTTTTTGCCATTCACAACGAAGCAAACGTTATAGCCAAGTTAAGGAAAAAGCTAGAAATATTAATGTATAAATAACTGTGCACGTTATCTGTGATTGAAAAATGTATTTAACATTTACCATCATCTGAAATTAACATTTTTCTTTAAGCATAATTAATAGATTAGCAATTTTGAATTATTTACGGATTAAAAAATACCGACACAACACTTCGCAGCCAACTGGGCATCTCTGATTGGGCCCAGCTGTTCGAAAGGCAGAAGGAAACAGTGAAAAGGGAAAAATTACATAAAAATAACACACTGACCGGCATTTTTTTGAGGACTTCCCGAAACTTCGGCAGAAAATTGGTCCCGCGCAGAGATACCGGGAGACTTGGAGCTGTCGTGACCAAAGCATGAGTGGTTACCAATATCTGGACGTGAAGCTGTGAGTGCGGAAATTCAAGTCAATTCCAACACACGTGCGCACGTGCTGCCAATGCCGAAGATGATGTAAAACTAATGCCTGTATTTTCGGCTCCTCTTCTCCAGGAAACTCCGTGATCCAGAGTCCGTGACATTGACGCCCGTCTTCCTCTGCGGCTGCATTCTCAACTCCCTGGCGAGTGTCTTTGGGGAAATCGGTGGCCAGACCTCGCTGAAGATTGTGAAATTTAGCGCCTCGCAACGTCGTTCCGTGTTCCGGGTGCCCAAGGACTTCCTGGAACGAGTCCGCATCGCTATATCCCTGATTGGTTACTACCAGGAGGTGCCCTGCCATTTCCAAGTGCTCACCACATCCCCCAAACGGCTGGATTTTGAGGATACCGAGGAGGAAGTCATAGCATTTACCTAGAAAGATGTCTTCCTTCTCTTACTGCAAGGAGTACGGCAAGGACAAGGTGATATTCGTCACCAAGGAGGACCATGCCACGCCCAGCACCATCGAGCTGCCGCCGCCGGAGCAGCCGGAGGGTGTGATCACCAAGGACGGCAACATCAACTGGAGCTGCCCGTGTCTCGGCGGCATGGCCACCGGCCCCTGCGGCGTCGATTTCCGCGAGGCCTTCTCCTGCTTCCAGTACAGCAAGGCCGACCCCAAGGGCTCTGATTGTTACGAGGCCTTCACCAAGATGCGCGACTGCTTCCAGAAGTATCCCGCCGTCTACAATAAATCCGGCGGCGATGATGACGACGACGATGCCTTGGGGGATGCTTTGGACGCGGGAGCCGGTGGTGATGCCGATCCGCTGGCGGATGTGGGCGAACCTGAACCCACCGACGATGCTGTTGGCCCCAAGAGCACCTCGGTGGTGACCAAGGCTTAGGATGGAAAGACGTGTCGTGTTGAACTTATTAAATGATAAGAGCTAGGTGTGACTTCGTAAAAAATAAATAAAGCTTGTCATAGTTGTGGGCCGAATTGGGCTTAATCATACATACCATCTAAATCATGACTATGTTTTACCTGAAAGCTTTAAACAATAGTTATTGTCAACATTAGATTACCAATTATCTTCATTACTTAAAAAATTGTAGTCCTACGACAGCGATATGAGTTAACATTAATTTAATATTAAGGTTTTCCTGTAATGGCAGTTGGAAATGGAATCAAATTAAAGTTGTTTTAAAAAAATAATAGATTACGTGAAAAATGTGTTATTTGTTCAATTACAATTATTATCTTTAATATAGTTTCTTAACATCAAATTTAAAAATCTTTGATTTAATTTCATTATTTACTTAAACGGCTTTCTATTGAATTTCTCTCGAACAATTATTTTATAAATTTTTGAGTAATAATATGGAAAATATCTAAGTCCTCGAATTTTTTAGAGAAAAATTAATACAGAAAACATTTTCTTACAGGAATTAATTTGTATTCAATTTACAAATTTTTCGTTAAATTAAACATATTTTTAAGCTCTCAAGAAAATGGCTTGATGTTTTTGAATACATTTTAAAAGTTTATTTTCATTCATTATTCACTGTACCTTTATAGGCCGTTTTTTCCGCCATAATTACCGTTCACAACGCACTCGTGGTATTTCCTTGAAGCGTTAGCACCTGACCGCGGTATTTTCGCCCGCATGCTGCCACACTGTTTACGAAGCAAGCGAGAGCAAAGAACGTAAAAAATAATATTTCGTGACGAAAAATGCTGTAGGCGCATTGTAAAATGCATATAGTGCTGATAAATCGCGTTTGTGAGATGCTAAAACGCGAATTCGACACCAAGTCCGTGCAGAACTTCAAAGTGCAATAACTAAATAAAGGAATTATCGAATATACCAAAGTGCAATTGGCCAGTTGAGACTACAACCACAACAAAAACAACAACAACACCATCGACATCGACGACTACTAAATAACCTTGTGGCGCTGTGGCAGTTGTTTGTGATCAGAAATAATATTCAAAGTTGACCAGCGTAGAAGGCATAATATTAAAAGGCCAATAAGCGGTTAAATAATACGAGTAACAACAAGTTTAATAGGAAAAACACGCTGACTGTGTGTATGTGTGTGAGCGAGTTAGTGTGAGTGCGAGAGTGTGCTACCAATACAAACGCAACCACGACGCAATACAAGCGCACAGCGCATAGTTTTCTATAATAATAACGAAAATAAAAAGTAATAGCGATAAATAATCCAAAAACAACAACAAACACAGCAACGAAGAGTCTCAAAAAGTGCTGGAAAAACTCGCGATAAGAAAAGGCGAAAAGCAAGTGAAAGAAAAACAACGAAAACAAAAACAAAAAAAAACGGAAACCCTCCACATCGACAGATCTTTGAATGCTGCTGCATTTTGATCTCCGACGACAAAATGGTTTCGTTAATTGATACAATCGATGCTGCAGCCGAGAAGCAGAAGCAATTGGCGGTTGCTGCATCCACCTCATCCTCATCGCCCTCATCCTCCGCCCCCTCATCATCGGCCTCTCCTGCTTCCTCTGATTCCTCGGCCTCCAAATCCAATCTCACGGCCAGCGGAAAGCCAAAGGAGAAACGAAGGTGAGTGTGCAGCCCATATCCATTCCGATCCCTTCGCCTTCCAAGCGAATCATTTTTAGATCAGTTGCTTTTTTGCCTATTGCATAAGCGTTTGCTTTCTTTTTCTGCCTCCTCTTCGCCGCTGCTTCTACTGCTGCTGCTGCGGCGAAGCGGCTTTTGTTGCTATCGCGCTTTTCTGCGTGTCTTCTCTAATTCCTGGGTCTCGTATTTCGTACATTTCCCTAGCTGTGGGATCATCAATGGAACGATGATCTTTCCTTTAATAAGCTTGGCATTATTGATACCATGCAACCCTATTAGGATCTTGTAGGCTTTTGCTTGACTTGAGTCATAAATGGGCTGTTTCTAAGCTTTCTCATAATCCTGACGATGATCTATCGTTCTTATCGCCATGAAGATTGACTTAAATATTGTCAGTGTGGTTTGGATTGATCTATAATAAATCCTCGTCCTAGGCTTATATAGCTATCTAAACTGGGTATTTTTCCTTATTCTTATACCTTGAGGATCATTCAATATAAATAACTCAATCCAAATGTTATCTTATAAAAATCATTGTAAAAATCCTTTATTATTCGTTCTTATCTTGATATAATATTTCCTAACTTAGAGCATGGTAAACATTAATTTTTGATTAACTCTCAGAAGTCAGTAATTTAAATAATATAGTTTTTTTAACCTAAAATCTATTTGTAATCTCACTTTAAAAATTAATTTAATTGTTCTACATTGCTTTTTTTTTAATTCGATTATTTGCATTCTCTCTGTGTCTAGCTCTATTCATGAACTCTATTCATGAACTCGTTACCTAGAGAGCAATTTGTTTTCATTAAGTAATCCGCATCGCCTCAGATTTTTCTAGGCTCCTTGTTCTGCCACAGATTGCATTTCTGATTTGGTTTTTACCTAGATCTGCCTTTCCACTGATCAATAGGTCTTCTTGTTTAAAGTCTTGTGTCAAATCCCTCTTCAAGTTGTATACTTCCTGTCATATTATTCATACACTCCTAAGTTTTTTTTTCTATTCTGGAAATTTAATATAATTACCCTAAAGCCTTTCCTGGTTGTATTCGATTTTCTTTAATTTAAATTTATTCCTCGCTTGATTTCATTAGGTTCCCTTTTATGGGCGTCACTGGCTGACGAAAAAGCCGAGAGGAGAGAGAGCTGGCAAACGAGGGAATAGAAAATATCGAAAAGCCAATCATTAATCACACGTTCAACTAATTTTTGCATTCGCGGTAATTATACAAAACTTGTGACGGAGAACGCAACACGACCGAGACCCATGACCTTCAGCGATTCAAAGACAAAAGTCGAGACAAGTTGGCAATAAAAAATAAACTGAAATCGCTCCGTTTGCATATGCACATTGGGGTTTCCGCAGTGAAATAATATAACAAAGGGGCTTATAACACAGGTAGACAAACTTACACAACTCTTACCCTAATAGTCCTTGGATTTAAAGTGGTTATTCCTAAATAGATCAAAAAAGGCTAGGGATATCAGGATCATTATTTTCTAAATGCATTTAATGACAAACCAAACCGACCTAATAAACTTAATGGGGAGCAAATCCATGATTAAAGAAAAATAGACGCGTCAACGCAATTGCTTGCAGAAAAGCATATCAATCTTAGCCAGCCACTGATGTATAAGTAAAATAATATTTTTCATGTCACGACTTTCTTAACAATAATCCAAACAAGTTCACCTTATCGGAGGAAAACCAACTAAAGACAAGTGCACATTCAAAATCACTTGTTGCGCGCGCCTTGAAGATGTATCCTTCAAGGGTTCATGTCCTCTGTTATTAAGGCCAAGCCCCCGTTGGCTTGGATTTATTTTTAGCTCACTCCATTGTTCTGCTTCTCTCGTACGCTCTGTGGGCTTAATTTTAAATGAGGGAAAAATCGTATTTAAAAAAGTGAGGAAAACCTGTTGTGCTGCTCCCCTTAGCTCCAAAAGCAACCAGTTTTTTTCCTCTTGCTTCGTTTTATCAGCTTTGTTTTGTTTTTTCTTCTGTTTTCGATTCCGTTTTTTTGGGGCCCACGCCCCTTTAAAAACCTAAAATTTATTTGTTTTATAAACCCATAAACTGTTTTTTCTTTTACGTATTAATTTAAGACATTTAAATTGGAAGGAAAAAATAGTTTGATTTTGGCCTACGTGACAGCCATAAAGCCAAAGTATTTAGACACCGAAAAGCTGAAAAGCGGTTCTATAACCATTTTCAAACGGCTATTTGGCTGCGATTAGACCCACTAACCGAGTATTGACGGTAGTTTTCCCCAATTTACTTCGAACTGGTTCCAAAATATTTTTTTATGCGCGATGTGTGCGCACTGTAAACAATTGATTTCGACTTGGCTAAAATGTGAAATTGGCCAGACTTTAGTGAAAGCTTTGCACAGAAAGAAATTAAAGTAGTTAATAACATTATGTATATAAAATTATACATTAAAGAGCTTAGTTTAATCGTGAAACGATTTTACAAAGTATCTTATCAAAATAGGAAAAATCATTTTAATTCTTCTGACCTTATGTGGAAGAAGTATACATTTTAAAGAATATTTATGGCTTATAAATAATTTATTTATCAACCATAATATTATGAAAATGTACAGCTTAAGGTTAAGTTATTTACATACATATTTAATCCTATAAAATATATAGAAATTGAATAATTAAATATTAAATATGATCACAGCTGTATATAATTTTTTTTTTAAATAGGATCAAATATTTTTGGGTATCTCATTCTCATTTTTAGGTTGTAACTCCCTAAACAGATCGTTACTATAACTACTTACGTTGCGACCTCAATAAAAGTAAATTATTACAAGCAGGAGTCTCAATCAAAATTATAGTTTGTTTTTAAATTCGTTTTATACGCTGTCGAACCTGTGCCAAGGCATTCCGAAAAACAAGGAAAAACACACAGAAGTCGAATAATAATACTTAAAAAAAAAAAAGGAAAAAACAAAAACTCGCACAATAAATTTATTTCAATACCAACGAAAACAAACACGCTTACATACACCGTATTACACACACACACATTCCCACATGTGTGTAAAATTTATTTAAATGATATGCCTTGATGTTGTTTTTGTTGTTTTTGTCTGGCCACGACGACCTACTTTTTGCGCAATCGAACTAAAAATGTGACGACACGGGGGGAGGTGCGGATCGCCCCAGGGGGAGGGATTTTTGAAGGGAGCGAGAGAGAAAGAGAGTAGGGCAGAGAGCGAAAGAAAGAGATGGCATTGTGTTGTACATTAGGCTTTGTGGAGTTATTGTTGGTTTTCTTCTCGCCTTCCTCTTTATTTTCATACACAAAATTTCTGTTTTGCTGCTGTGCACACAGAGAAATAATTGGTATTAATAAAATATACAATTTCTTCAGATAAATACAAAAAATATCTGAGAGATACTGAATTTATTTTGGGAAATTTATTTTGGTAAATTATTTTTCTATGCAATATCACAACAAATTACAATTTTATATATTTTGATTTTTTTTTTTTACATTTTAAACCTATTATTTATTTTTGTGTACCGATTTGAACTTGATGCAGCAACAGAGACAGATATACCTAAAGTTAGAGAGACAAAACGAGGGCAATGCAGCTTCCCGAATCTGGTTCAGTCATTCCATTCAGTTGTGTGATGGGTCATATATGCATGGCATCTGGCGTAAATTATGACAGGGAAAGTGGAAATTTATGGCTGGCTTTAGTTAAAAATACTTTACAATTTTTATAAAATTGTGCCAAAAACATCTAGCAATTCGTGTGATCATTCTGGTTGGGAGTATCTTTGTGCTGAATTTCTCTGAATCAATAACTAGTTTGCTTCTGTTTAAAAATATCAAGTTATTTAGATATTCGCATTTATTTCTAATAAAATATAGTTTCTATAATAATTATTCATATCTCATTATAATTAAAACATTTCCTTGAAATAATAGTTCCTATAAAACCTCTTCTGGGTTTACCCATGATGGGTCTCAAGATAGACTGACGTTTGTAGCATAAAAAGGCAAACAAGAGGTTATCATCCTCTATGGGCTGATATTTTAACTTGACCCCGGCTGTCCATTACCTCAGCCTCTTCCTCCTTCCCCTCGAACTGATTACATTGTGATTTTGATTACCTTTGGATGGGAAGCGAGGGCGCTTCTGTTCCGCGCTGTTATCTCTAGTTTCACTTTCCTCGCCTGTTTGCCAAACTAATCTAAATATTTAACTGTTATGCTATAGTTCTTATCGGGGATATCTCGGAGATCGGTGGCGAAAATATTTAGTCATCAAAATATTCTAGTTTGGGGGTTATATTATACCTTATCTATATCATCAGGCAGTACAATTTTTACCACGATCATTTTATTTTCATTTTCTTATTAAATTATTCAGGATATATTTTATATGAAATTTTCTCTATTCCGCCTTTCCTAAAGTTTTTCTTAATAAAGGCCAATATCAAGGCACTAATTATCCTTTAACGCAAATATATTATCTAATACATTTTAATATAAATGCAAGGGTACTATTTCTTCTGATTATCATCCCTTTTCCGTTGCTAGATTTATTTATATAATTTATAATCTGCATTTCTACGTGCACTGCAATTGGATGATAATAGAAATGGGCGGAAAATGAAGTCCTGGACGTGCAGTAATTTAGCGCGAGAGCTGCAAAGTATGCTATGCGATTCGCAATAATTATCGCCTGAAGTGGAGCGCACTGACATAATTTATATACCTCTAATTTGAATCTGCCACTCATATAGGTACCGCCGTTATCGCACCCGATTGGGCCGTACCGTACCGAAGCGTTAGCTCCCTGCGGCCGCGGCCTGAATGTTTTCGACTCCGGGCCATTATCTTATCGCTCCGCCACGGAGCGCACTTGTCCGAATAGGCAGCAGGCAAACTTGTCTGATAGTCCACGAATCTGACGTTAATGTCTGGCTCTCCGGCTCTCTTCGCTGGTTGCGATTTCTGTGGTTCCCTATGGGGCCTGATACCTGTTTGCTGGCTGCCCGGGTATAAATATGATGGCCTCAAACCCATGGAACCTTTCGCGCATTTGAGGCTCGAACTCCCGTACGTCGTGTTCTGTTACTTTCAAGTTGCTCGTACTATATAGCCAAGTTATCAGCTGTTATCGGGACGCGTGTGTGTGTCCATCATCGATGGGCTTAGCCGGATTCCATCGAAAGAAACAACGGCGCAAGCAATGTTTAATTCCTGGGATAGCTGCGACTTCTCCTGTCCCGCCGAAACTTCCTTCTACGGCGACGAAGTCTCCTCAACCACTGGGTTTTACGAAAACGATCTGAAACCCCAACAGCTTCAGCAACAGCCACAGCTTAACCATGGCTCAGTCTCAGTCTTTGGTCGCACGCCCATCAGTGAACCCTCTGTGAACTTTAACAATGGAGCCTTTTATCAGGCACCTCCCCAATCCAGACCCCAGCCCTATGTGGGTGCTATCCTGGGTCCCAATGCCTCCTCCGGGATGCACCGCTACCATCCCTACCAGCAGCACCCGCAGCAGGAGGCCTTTTATCGCCAGAGGGGCAGCCTTCTGTCCGTGGCAACTCCTTGCCGGGAGACACGACCCTGGAGCTATGCCTACTGCTATGGCTACACCCCTACCAACACCCAACCTTGCCAATTCTCGCAATTCGTGGACATTGAGGACTTTATGTAAGTGTGACTAAAACGACTCTGCTGCGTAATTTTCTTGGAGTTTATAAAGCAAAGAATTTTGTTTATAATCCGTTGTGTTGGAGATTAGTGCGATAGTACCGAAAAGTAGTACCAAAAGTAGCTATTAATATGAATTACGATTACTAAAATAGGTACTATAGATTATAGAAAAATTCCTCAGACAGGTTATTCGAATTTTCATATATTTAGTGAAATAACGTAATATTAACGTACCTATTTTTGCACTATATTCAGTCCCCGTAAGCCTTTTCTTTGATCAAAATAATCCTCTTCAGCCAAACCCAATTTAATAACTTTTAATTCATTTTTCCTCTATTTCCATTATATTTTTTCACCTGTTGAAATTGGTTGTGCCGTGTATTGTAAAACTCGTAGCTGAAAGTCAAAGCAAACGTCGGGGCTCTTATCTATGCTTATTTGTGGATCGCTTTTTTATAATAATATTTAGATACGCAGAGGGAGATAGCAGTGTCAGAGAGAGTGAGAGAGAGGGAGCGAAGGGGGTCTTGAATGAGTCAAGGTTCTCTGGGTTACTCCCGCCAAAAATGCCCTTTTTTATCTGGAATCGGCTGCTCCGAGAATAGACTTTCGCTCTCTTTTTGATTTCTTAATGGCCCCCAATATAGTTTATAAAAGTCGAAAATTGTTTGGCTGTCGTTCGGTTGTGTAATTGTTATCTGATACCGATGACTTTATGCTGGGTATTTCCCAAAGGTTTATCTTCACGTGGAGCTGCCGACAAAGGTCTGCCGGAGTGGGTCTGTATTGAATCAATACTATTGATCAACGATTGACGCAGATTATAGTGCCCCTTTCGCCGGCATCCTCTTCCGAAAAAAAACTTAGCATGCAACGTGCACGGAAACTAAATGGTCGCCAGGTTTTATTTACGTTTTGCACACGTTTATGCCAAATTTGCGACTGCCCGTTTCCATGCTAATGAGCCAAAGCCAAACTGACGCAATTGCAGAGGGCACACGCTCCGCCAAAAAATCTCCTGAAACCCCTGAACAGATTTATGCTGGGGCCAAAACCAAACAATCCCTGACCCCTGATTTATAGTCCCATGAACTTGGCATTAACACCTCGAGTCGTATCTCTAATGTTTTCGCTGATATCGCGCCCCGGAGATACGGCGCATTTTGGCGAAGAGTTTCGAAATTCCGGAGGCAGGTCAGCATCCTAAGGTGTCTGAGGGATAAGCTGTTAAAGGTGTCCACGTGATTGGATCGTGGTTTGGTTTATTTTGGAGCTTATCTGCACTCTGGAAAAAAATTGTTTGTACCTCTTAAGGAGCAATCCTCCTAAGAAGAATCAATCAATGAAGAATTAATTAAAGCCTGTAGAGACGACGTTTTATGGCTTGATAAAAATATCATTAACATATTTTTAATTGTTCGTTGGTTAGTTTATAAAGCTGTGTTATCATGCATGTTAAGTAACTTTGTTTACTTTAATCAGTGCGTTGAGTTTGTGGTTAAGTTCGATTTGGAGTGATATCCAAATATTTAGAAGGGAATCCTAGCAAACCAGGAAAAGCTATGGAAATTAAAAGACAACTTTCAAAAAAAAGAACGAAAAAAATAAGAAATTAAAATTACTCAAAGAAAGTTCTATCCAAGTTCTATATACTTTTATTTAACCAAAATTCGAAATGAATAATTTAGCCCCGACAGAATATACCCACCGCTTTTGGCCAGTGTTTGAGCTGCGCTTCGGAGCGGAAATACTTAGCAACAACAACGGCAGCTGCTGGCCAATAACAAGGCAATTCTGCTGGCACCGCCAGAATATTTAACAGGCCGTAGTTGTGTAGCTTCTGTTCTAATGAACAGACAATGGCCCGATCGCACCTCGTCCCCTGGCCAAAACAAAAAGCGAAAACCCAGCGATCAGTCCATTTAAGCAGGCCATTAGCATGCAATCAAAGTCGCTCTATGCCGCTTTCTATGGCCCGTCGGCAATCGAAAACTTTACTTATGAGACTGCACTCGACTATATATATATAAATACAAAGTCTTAGATTGTTAGTGTGTGCACTGTGATAGCGGGTGAAATAATAATATAAGACTATAAGTTAACTAAGCGGCTGGCTGGCTGCATTCCGCCATTCGGGGTCTGTTTCAAACCTTTTGCCTGGTTTCCATCAATCAGACGATTGAGTCTGATTGACAAAGAAAACCCCCCTTATCTCTTTTACTTTCAGTGCTATTATTATTATCCCGCTCTCTATTGTTCTCTCTCGCTCTGTTTGCGTATCGGGAAAATGGGAAAATAAAAACGGTATCTTCGGTATTTTCTAAATAAATTATAATTTATTAAGGAATACAAAAACTAAAATAGTTTCTAATATATTTCCTTGAGTTCAAGGAATGTTTCTAACGCTGTATAAAATATAAAAATATTTGAAATCAACCTCTAATAGTTGTGAGGGGCCGTTCAACTGGTTAGCCACGTAATTTATACATTTTTCAGTGGCACCTTCTGAGTGCAACTATTCAAGCCCACATTTATATTTTTTGATTGGCAATTTCACACTTTACTTAATTATACAGCAATAAGTGAACTATTATATCTGATTGTCAGTTACAATTTGACTTAGTTTGCCATTAAAAAGTATACTAAATGCTGAGTACACAGAACTGGAACACTCTTTCCCAAAGGGGTATTTTTTTAAGCCTTTATTGGACAGCCTTCAGACTGACGTAAAACATCACTCAAAAGAGAGTCCAGATTCCGCTGTCTGGGGCGGCTGATAGGCTGTGCCTTTGTTCCCTCGATATCCTTCGCTGACAGCTGGTACTTAGGTTTTGGTTCGATTTTTTTTTAGCTGGGTTGCCAGGCGAATTTTCAGGTACGAAAGAGCACACCTGACGATTAATGCAGAGTTGGCGATTTTCTGTCACCCCCCCGAGCCCAGCAGTACGTGCAAAAAGTGGCGTGTCCCGCGGATTATACAAGTTTGCCCTCTATTTCGATAATAAATAAAATATTATGAGCGCGCTGCATAAAATTCCGAATTAGTTTCCTTCCATGTGTGGCGGCTGCTCACGAGATTTTCTTGGCAAACTTTCTACACTTTTCCCTCGTTCCCGAGGGAGGGCCATTCGTCTTTTCTTAGAATTTCCCAAAATATATATGCATATAGCTATATATTGATAGTGCCCGTATGTGTGTGAGGTCAGTGCTCTGCCGCAGAATCGTATGCGAATAAGTTCTTTGCTTGTTTAGCGATTAAAACTTGTCGCCAATATCGAAACGAGTCGAATCCCCCGGCCTAAAGGGGGCTTACTCACAACTCTGCGAAGCCGCTAATTGCCAACTCATCGGGACAGGTGGCGAGGAGTTTCGTCAATCTTCCGAAATTTCCGTTAAGTCTTCCACTCCGCATTATAGATATTAATATTGGTGCCAAGGTGGCAGCCGAGGCGAACTTTATCAGACGAACGTGTGTGACTGCTGGCTATTCTCGGAACCCGGAGCTGACATTATAAACTATCCAAAGCCCTCTGGGGGCCCTCTTTGGACAGCTTTCCCAATGGGGCGCCGTTGTAGGTCAGGATCTTCTCGCAGACCTCCTCAGACAATGAATAATGGATTTATGGAAAATAGTTTTAGGCACGGAAGGCAACCTTTTACTTAACATTCTTTATCAATTTCTCCAGTAGGAAATGATATTCCTTTCACTAGCTGCAAGTTGTCTGATAAAAATATATATTTGCATTGGAAATTTGTCCATCAGACTTGAATTTTGTTAAGAGTTCATAGTTGTTAGAGGCAGAAGAATAATTTATTTGAGGTCTGGCTTTCATATTCGTTATCTGAGTACATATCTTTTAGGTGCTCACATTTTATTTTAAAATAATCTATTTTAAGAAATCGATCTATTAAAAATTGTCTTGTTATGTTTGTTTGTTTAAATTAAATCTTTGCTCTTCAAATTTTTTGAAATCCTTTTGTGTACAGGCAAAATAAGTCTCGATTATCTCCGAATATTGTTATATATGTACATATACTCGTACATATAGGGAATACCTTTTTATCAAAGTTTATTACAATCGTGAACTTGGGCTTTATTTATATTTTTCCACTTGGGTTTTTTCCAATACCAATTGCATTTATTCGATAAACTAAAATGTCTAATCAGCATTCCTCTAATTATATTCCTTTAATTATAATCCTGAATATTTATTTTAAAATGTTTTTGTTTACATTTCCCTTGTTTAGGCACCAATTATTATTCTGCAACTTTTAAGGTAGAAAGGTAGAAAGCTAGACTGTGTTTTATTATTTTCTCTTTAGAATTGGTTTTCTTTTTGCTTAATATTTAATTTCTATTATTAGTTATTACTGCACTCTTAAAAATATCTCTTTATTATGTTATTTAAGAGCCACCTTAAATAGCTGCCATGAACTTTGGCGCCGAGTGGATCGCCTTCGCTTTTTCGCTTCTATTTTTTTTTCGCATGGCCGGGCAGCAAACGCGAAAATTGCAGGCGGTGTTCATTTAATTGGAAAATTGCTGGCTCTGGCCGCGTGAATTGAATCAAAAGCAATGAAACCGGGAATGAAAGTGCAATTGAAATGCACGCATATTTCTGCCAGCCTCCGTCTCCCACTCAAGTCCCCTCCTGTAGTGCCTCAGAACAGAGGCAGGCCTACGTGATCGCCCTGAAATAATGCTAATTTGTCCGTGATCTTTTGCAGGAACAATGAGAAGCGTAAGGAAAAATCACGAGATGCGGCCAGGTGTCGTCGCTCCAAGGAGACGGAGATATTCATGGAACTCTCGCAGGCGCTGCCCCTGAAGACCGACGATGTCAACCAACTGGACAAGGCCTCTGTGATGAGGATTACCATTGCCTTTCTCAAGATACGCGAGATGTTGCAGTTTGGTGAGTTTTTAAATTCTTTTTCAAATTTATTTGTGTTTTTTTTATGATAAATTCCCTTTTAGTTCCCAGTTTGCGCGACTGCAATGAGGACATTAAGCAGGACATTGATGCTGCGGAGGAGCAACACAAGGAAGTTAAGCCCAAGGTGGAGATTGGCAGTGAGGATTGGCTCATTGGAGCCGAAGCCAGTCAGCTCCTCAAGCAGACCATGGATGGTTTCCTGCTGGTCCTGTCCCACGAAGGTGATATCACCTATGTCACCGAGAACGTGGTCGAGTACTTGGGCATCACCAAAGTGAGTGCTTCTAATTATTGATCGAGGAATCTATATTAATAACTCCTCTCCTTAACTCCCACAGATTGACACCCTGGGCCAGCAGATCTGGGAGTATTCGCATCAGTGCGATCACGCCGAGATCAAGGAGGCCCTCAGCCTGAAGCGAGAGATCGCCGACAAGGTCAAGGACGAGCAGGATTCCGGAGTGAGCACCCATCACAGGGACCTGTTTGTGCGCTTAAAGTGCACTTTGACCAGTCGTGGGCGCAGCATTAACATCAAGAGCGCCTCCTACAAGGTAAGATTGTTATAAACAAATATTGTAATCAATATAATAACAAGAGAGCTTGTTTACTTTGTTATTATTACGAGTGCAACTCACTTTCAATGGTATACTTATACTACTTGTGCTACTTTCAGGTCATTCACATTACTGGACACTTGGTGATCAATGCCAAGGGCGAGCGTCTGCTAATTGCCGTGGGAAGACCCATTCCCCATCCCTCGAACATTGAGATACCTTTGGGAACCAGCACCTTCCTTACCAAGCACTCGCTGGATATGCGATTCACCTATGTGGATGACAAGTAGGATTGAAATTATAGCTTAGCTGCTTTGCCTCTGCTTACATTTCCCAACTCTTTCTGTTTTCAATCTTTCAGGATGCATGGCTTGCTGGGATATTCGCCCAGCGATTTGCTCGATACGTCTTTATTTGTCTGCCAGCATGGAGCTGATTCCGAACGCCTCATGGCCACCTTCAAGAGCGGTGAGTGAGAGCTGTCCAAAGTCCCTGCGAGAACTCGCGACTCATTAAAACAAACTGCAGCTAACTAATGCTAAACTAATTACTTTAATGTGCAAATTAAAACACGCTCGCCCGTCGTTAGTTTGGCGGGATGCCGGAAGAGTGTCCGGCACATCAAAACAAAGTTGTCACTCGTCCGACGACGCGGACTACCTATCCTCTTCCGTCTCCTGTTCACGTCCAGCAGTTGCCATAGCTTATTGCATTTAATTAGTTGTAGCACCTTCCTCTTTCACCTTTTTTTTGTATTCTCCTCCCAGGGGCCGCAACACAAAGACCATTAGTCGTTGGCTTGACTTGGCTCTGCTTTAATTTCACTTTAGTTGCTAATTAGCTTTTGCGAAACTAAATGAATTGGTCAGGGCAGCAGCGAGACAGCTGAAATCTCTGCTCAGCTCTAGCTATCTATCTAGTCTTTTTATTATTTTGTTCATATCTTTATTATTTTATTTATCAAGAAGTTTTTATTGGTGATTCAATTATGCTGCCTAGTAGTGCGTAGCTTTGCCTTGTTTATTCGTTCCAGGCATGACCGGCTGAATCTATATAATCCAGCTATGTCATCTTGCTTAGCAATCGAAGTCGCACCCAAAGCCTGCCTGTTCATTTGCAATCAATTTTCATAAGCCAAAAGTATCTTTATCGCACCCGAAATATCCAACTCGATCGATAGATAAATGTGTCCGCCCACAGAAAAGAAAAAACTAGAGTTTTTATCAAATCAGTTCGCCTGAAAAACGTATTTATCATTTAAACATAGATATTAGGGTTAATTATTATCAATTGTATGGTGATATGAACTTGTTTATATTGCTTATGATTGAACTTTACCTTTTTTAATTTTCATAAAAATATTTAAAGCGGAAATGTTTAACATTCCCATTACTTAATAGCAGAATTATCCACAAAGTGACAACTAGAAGCCTTATTCTTATGCTCATTTGACAAATGCTTAAAAAGCTAATTAATTTAACCTTCTACTGATTTAAATATGAGCCTTTAAATAGTAATTTTAATATAGGAATGCAAGGTTGGGGCTTCATGATACTAAAGGTATTATTGATATGAGAACCATTACCCATGCTCGTGATATTTTCTTGCTGTGCAGCAAACTCAAATTATCCCAAGGATGAGAAGCTCCTCCCTTTTCGCAGCCATCTTAAGCATTTTTCTTAATTTCTCCCAAGCTCATCCTGGGCGCGGTTCCCAGTTATTGTTTGCTTATTTGTTGCTCTTAATGGCCGCGTCATGTCGTCTACATTGACCAAATAATGTTGCCACTGCCGATGCTGCTGCTGCTGCTGCTGCTACTGCTGCTGCTTCGTTGGCTTTCTGCACTTAAAATGCCAGAGCTTGGGCAATAAAAACTCCGCTCTTCTGCTGACCATTGTTCGGGGTACATTGTACCCAAAAGTGCCCAAAAGAGAGAGCATCCTTCCTTGCCGCCAAGGAGGCAACCATGGACAGGGCGGACGGAAAATTGTCACTGCACTACAATTGGAATTATTATTGGCTGCGATGACTTTGGCTTCTTGGCCGGACATTTCCCGCTCCCACAAATTTGCTGTAGACACGTTCTGTGCGAAATGACTTTCGGTTTTATGATGCGACGTATCCATTTGACCAGGACGCGGTCCCCGGAATGCAGCTGCCTCCTGTCCTGCCCTGTCCGGCTGCTGCATGGCTAGTTGGAGTTGGAGTATCTCTCCCCCGCTCTCTCTGTGTGCATCTCGCATATCGTTAGCAAAACTTGCCAGCAAGTTGTAAAAATGTCTTCGAAAGTCGTAAAAGTATTTCATACATTTTTGTTTTTATTAAGTTGTGTGTGCTGCGCGCTTTTCTTGAAAGTTTTCCTTGCGGGCTCTCGCCATATTATTGTTTATGAGTGCTGTCCGTTTTTATTTCCATTTGATTTTCATCAAGTTTACATGGCTTAGTAATAAGGGGGTCAGCTGGCGGTCGGTCGCTTGGTCGTTTGGTCGTTTGGTTGCTCCCCCTTTTAAGAGCTCCATCAATACACCCCTTTTCTTTCGTTTATGAAAATTCAATGATGATGGGCGAAGGGACAGTAAACTATTGGAAATGTGGAATACGTAGAAATATAATCCCTATTTATTTATTTAAATTGGAAATTGTATAAGAAGAATTTATAAAGACTGAAAGGGAAGCTAAGGAGCATCAATTTCTGAACCAAAAAAAATAAATTAAAGAAGACAAAAAAAAAAGGAAATAAGGAAGCTTAAAATGTCCATCTAAAAATTCAAGAAATTATTATGTTTATTACTTAAATGAACACATTTTTTCAATTGCCAACAAATTCTCTTAATATTAGTTCCATTTATAGAACTCTCTTACACTTCTTAGTAGTTTTCCCAACTGATTTCCACTGTACTCACATGTGCGAATATTTCTGCGAGCGTTTTTGCCTGCAGCTGGCGCACAGCTCGCAAAATACTAAACGTCATGTGACAAACAGTTCAATAAAGTACAAAATGTGCGGAAAATCGCAAATGTCATGCGGGGAAAATCTCACAAAGGGCGCAGCGTTTACCATTTTCCTGCAGCAGCACCCTGGAATGGAAATGGAAATGGAGCTGAAGCTTGGAAATTGCGTTCGAGCAGCATTTCCATGCTGCAAATAAAGACGACAATTTGGCCGCGAGGCGAAAAATTATGAAACGAGGGCGGGGAAAGCAGTGGAAAAATATATGTGTGAGGGGGTGTGGGGCAAAAGTAAACTTAACGTGCCAGATAAATATCCTCTGACAGACAGACAGCGGAGAGATAAAGCCCAGGATCGGTTTTTCTGGTAGGGAGCCGGGGTAGAAGCCCAAGAGTGGGGCAATAAATTTGTGAAAAGCAGCAAAAAACAATACCGAAAAGTGGCTTTGGCAGATTTGGCGCTGGCTGCGTGTGAAAAGTTTCCCCCGGAAAATTCGATGCGATGCGATGCGCGAGGGTGGGAATTGCATTTTGCACTGACTTGCATTCGGGGGCATTGCCGCGGCATTTGCCAGACATTCAACTTTCAACTCTTGCCACAAGCCAACTTCCTTTCCTGCTTCCCCTGCTTGTTTGTTGTTAGTTTTCCCCGCTTTCCGTTTTCAGTTTTCAGTTAGAGTTTCTGTTTCTGGTTGTGTTTCCTTCTCGGCATTTCCAAAGGGCAGCTGACACTTGTTTCTCGGCGGGAGGATAGGAGGAGCTAAGGGTGATCCCTGACAGGCACGTACGCTGGTGCCGTGGCGCCAAGTGTTGCATACTTTTTAGGGGCTAGCCTACGCGAGGCGACTTTAAAATGGCTCCAAGGAAGTGGCTAAGAGCTGTGCACAGGCAAACTCCCTCTTAGAGGCCTTATATGGTTGCATTAAACGAAAAATTTAATACAAAAAATATAAGTTTAATGTTGCTTAGCATTTGGAGTTTTCAAGTGCAAGTATTTGGCCTGGCAACTTTATTTCCATTTACCTCCCACGCTCTCAGCTGGTTGTGTAATCAACATAACAAGCAACTGCCAGTTTACGAGTCTGTTAATGTCTCACACACACCCAGCCACACACACATTTAACCACCGCTCGAGGGACTCGGAGCCAGACGAGCTTCCTGGCCATGTCCTGAACTGAACTATACGTATACGTACTATATAGCATGTCTGAGCCCGGCCCGCCAACGCTTCCTGCCGAAAGTGTCGATGATGCTGACGCTTAGCGCTGCTGCCAAGTCGTTGCACTCATCAGAGCGGTTCCACCCACCCATCTGCACCTCTTTTTTTGGAGACCTCACACCAGCAGGCCACCAAAAGTTTATTTATCTTGTTCGGGCTTCAAGGCACCGTGGTTAAGATATACAAAAACCTTGAACAAAACAGCAGTTAAAAAATCAGACAACTTTTCAATTTAGTTTTAGTTTTAATAACTTAAAGAATATAATGCTTTCTTTCGGGTTTTAATCTTATTTGCAATTTTTCTATAAAATTTTATATATTAAAATAATTTCCAAACCCTCCATGAAGTTTTTAATTCAGTGTCATACCCTTATAAGTAATTTCATTGACTTTCAACCCACTGTTCTGGAACCGCTTTATGTTAATGCACTTAAATTTAGTTCGCGGCAAAAGTGGGCGTTTTTGGAGGCGTGGCTGGGCACGGGTTGTTGCAGTTGCCGATGCCGCCGCCGCCGCATTTTATTACATGCATAATTCCACTAGGGGGATCGACAACGCTGGTCCCTCCAACGCTGCTGGTCCACTCGTGCTCCTGGGAGCTCCTAGCTCCATCTCCTTTCCCCCAAGTCTATCCTAGCTACATCCATTTCCATCTCCATCTGCGTCCCGCTGCTCGTCTCTTATTTATTCGCATCGTCTGGGCCATGAAAGCGCCAAACTAATGCCGTCGAAACTAATGGTCCAATTCGAGTGGCTCGACGGCAACCTCATTTCGGCAGCGGACTGACTCCTGCTGCCAGCTGCCGGCTGCCTGCTTCGTAATCCTGCCTCGCCAGGATTGTAAAATTTTCCAGTTAATTTTAGCATCGTCCGGATCCTCCACATCCTCGTCCTCGTCGCGTCTCTCTTGCATTTGACAAATTAAAATTGCATGAGCGGAAATGCGGCTTAAAGTTGCGCCGGATGTGGCTGACTTGAAGTTTGAACAGGAACTGCTGGCAGCTTCCTTTGAGAGCTACCAAATAAATTACTTTTTTCCCAAGCATCCCAGCATCCTTTCCACGCTGCATTTTTCCCTCTGCTTCCTGTCTTTTATCCAACAGGTGGCTCAAAGTTGAGCTTTGGTGGATATCCATCATCACTTGGCTACATAGGCTTAAGGTAACTTGGGCAGCTTTGAGAGGAGAGATTTGTGGCTTAAAGCAGAGAAAAATCTAACTATTTTAGATGTTAAAAATTTAAAAACTTGATCATAGCTTAAGAATATTAGAGGTTTCTAATGCAAAAAGTCCTTGAAATGTATTTAAATAAATTTTCATAAAGTAATTCGAAACTCTAAAGCAATCTCGCAAACCAATATTTATTTTTAACCAAAGATTTGGCTTTCCCCCTAATTAAACTAATCGCTATCCAGGCAAGGTCCTTGCCCCTTTCTGCCTCGGAAATTCCACACTGGCTGGCTACTAATGTTAATGAACTGCGACGTACTGGATAGATGGAGGAGGGAGGAGCCTTCTCCCAGGTGGACGCACGCTCACCTCTTACCTGTTGATTTATGGCGCCCTCTCCGCGCTGCCGCTTAATTTGCGAGAGTTTATTAAATATGCCGGGGCAGCAGCAGCAGCTCCTCTACGTGAGTGCCGCGTTGCATCCTGCGGAGGATGCCATTAGCTGGGGGAAGTGAAAATTCCTGCTCAGCCCCGATCCCAATTCCCGAAGGATGCATTTTGTTGTGTTGCTCCTCCGCCAGCTTAGCTCAATGGCTCTATTTGGCGAAGCCACCTTCTGCTCTCTCCGGGTTTCCGAAAAGTAGTAGTATCCCGGACTATCTCTGGCACCTCGGCAAATATTTCATTTCATTTGTGTCCGGGCAGTGACTTATGATGATGAATGTAAATGCTGTTGCACTTTTCGTACCTTCAGGCAGTTTTGGCTCAAGGATTTCGCGCTTTAAACTTGCATCACGATTTGTAGAATTTTCCGCTACGTGTTCCAGTCAATTGTCACGTCACAATGTTGGGGATGATCTCTCGCAACAATTTCTCCTCTTTCCATCTCAAATTAGATAACTATTCCATCGAACCTGCAGCAACAAAGGCGGAATGCGTTAATAACATTTAATGTGCGCCTGCAACGCCTTTTCCCCCTACCCGTTTCTCTAATGACATTTGCCCAAGTTCATTTCGATTCCTTCAACACTTTTATGACCGTCATCGGGAGTCCGGGGGCTGGCTAATTGAGTTTATAGTCGCTTCAATCGCTTTTGCATCCCTTCTTGATCTTTCCCCTTCTATAAAGCACACTGGTCTAAGTGTCAGAAGTTTAAACATTGTACAATTACTGGAACATTTAAGGGATTAATGCAGAAATACAGAAAATAAGTCTAACAACAAAGCTATATTTATTAAGATAGCATTATTGGGGGCGTGATTCTTAAATATATAATAAATTATAGTAGTACAAATACAATTATTTTAAATAACTTTCTAAACCGCATATATTTTTCTTTTAACATTTTTTTGAGATAAATAATTTAATATCTAACATAAAATGACATTTTAACTTGTAGTACGCAGCAGTGTGCATTCGCTGTTCCCTTTATCGGGGGCCTCGCGCATTGCATACTTTTGTGCGCTTAAATGGGAGGAAACTTTTGCCGCCTTTGCAAGTTTTTCGCAAGTCTTGCAGAAAATTATACAAAAGGCAAAAAGCTTAAGGAGCTCGCTGCTGCAGGGCTGCGGGGCCACCAAGAAGGCAGTGGCATGCAAATATGCATTTGATTACATGCTCCAAACAAAGGCAAAATGATAAAAGTTACGCGCCAGCCGCCGCAGAGTATGCAGCGACGCCTTTTTGCCTTTGCCTTTTCCACCGAAAATTTTCCCACCCAGCTAAGTAAATTTGTGTGTTTATTTGGCAAAACCTCAGAGGAAACTTTGCTCTGCAGCACCCACAATTTGCGCGGGGGGAGTAGGAGTAGGAGCGACAAAGAACAGAAAATGTCAATCGACCAAGTGGAAAATTTTCATTAAATTAAAAAAGCGCACAATTTTCCTGCTACTGCAAAACTGTCGCACCAAAAAAAGAAAAAACCAAAAGCAAAACCCAATGAATGTGCAAAGTTTTATGTTTTTGGCTGCCGGGCGGAGATTTTCCCTTTTCCGTTTTTTTTCTTTCCACAGTTGCACTGAGGTTTTTTTGTGTTGGTGCTGATGATAGTCGTTCCCAATTTTCACCCGCCTCACCGCCGCTTTTCCAAAAGGTTGTCAGACAAAACGAATAAATGTGCTTAGGCAAGCGGGAAAAAAATGTAAAAAAGAAAGACTGAGCAGAAATTGCATGCAAAATTCTTATCGATAAAGAAGTGATGAGCCTGAAACTATGCAACAGTTTTCACGCAGGAAGCTACAGTGGAACTCGGGTGAAGAAGATAGCTATGTGAGTTTTCCTTTGATTTAACGCTTAATTTTCACTAGAACCCCCAACTGGGTTTTGCCACAACCTGGTTCTCAATATTATTAATCTAAAAGAACTGCTTTATAGATCTTATTTAAAGTTGGAATAATTATTTTGCTACAATAGTGTAACTTTCCATTGCTTTAGTTTAATGTTGACCACACTGTGATGTCAAACCACTTTTCTCTTCTCTCTCCACATTCAAATCCCCTTACAAATCCCTTCACAATCGAATACAAAATGTCAGGCCTCTGCTCCACCCCGACTCCCGGGAAAGCCTTTCACAATGCCAGCCACAATTTGCTTAACAAAAAACCTTTTGACTTGAGCTTTCCTTTCCTTGGCTTGTTTTATACTTGGGTTCTTTCGGTCCCCCGGGCTCTGCTCAATCAATCAAAGGACGCTTGTGACTTTGGGCGCCCCCCTTTGATCCGCCGCTGCTAAATAAGTCGTGTAAACTGGCAAAATATTTGCGGTCCTTGGCAGAAGGATTCCGGCTTCTTGTCGTCGTCGAAGGCTAAGGACTCTAATGAAGTGTTGACTGCTGTCCGGGAACCTTTGCCATGGGCCGTGGGCAGCGATGACAGGTCAGCATGTTGAAATTATGCCCAAGACCCACTCCGTTTCCATCAATATCAATTTCGGTTTCGGCTTAATTTGCTGGTTTTTCTCGGAAACCCTTGAAAGGGGAAGGTTTTTGCAATTTTTGTTTCGATATAGGAGAGTTCGCAGAAGGACACAATTTTTTTGGCCACAAAAGGAATATATTTATGGCCTTTTATTGCGTAATTGTGCTTTATTTATTTTCTACAGTAACACGCTAGACCCATTTTTAATGGCTTTTTGGTTGTGTAAATGTTTCTTAGGTCTGAATTATTTTTAACGTTAGAAGTTTTACTTTCTCTGAGGTCTCTCAAGGTTTATGGCTTGAAGTCTAGTTATATTTATATATTCTCCAATCAGAGTATTGTCAATAATATTTAATATGTAAATGGATCCTTTTCAAGGAATTCCCATGCTCGGTCTTATTTTTAAGCTTTGTCAATATTATCTGCCATAATATTTCCAGGTACCAGCAAGGGAAGCACGAGTATCTTTTTAAGGAAGTTTGACTTTTAAGGTGGAAATCTTTGACAGATTGATGGGGACACTCCCAAACCTTCCCTTTTCCGGTGCTCGTTGATTTCTGGCCTGTCGCTCGACACGAAAATGATTTTAAATTTGTTGTTTTTGGCGCTGGTCTTTTGGCGCTCTGTCATTGTCAATTATTTATGGCGAGCGGAGGATCAGGAAAGCGCCTCGGGCTTTGGTCTGCTTCGTTTCAGCTAGAGCCCAGCCATTCTCTCCGGCTTCTCCCTTCGCTGTGCATTGCGTGTCAGCTATACACTGTGCCTTCCTTTTTTCCGCGTCATTTTCTGAAATTGGCATTTAGTTGGCGACGAACGGGATTTACAGAAAACTCACTCGCGCACACACACACATAGATACAAACACTCAGAAATTCAAGAATACACTGGGGTAAAAATGATGAAGTGATATGCGAAATTTCAACATTAAATATTCATAATTATTTTGAGTTAAAAAAAAGAAATTTAAGGTTTGTTTAAAGCAATAAATGCATCAGAAAAACCATTTATATGGAATTTTATGTAACGTAAAATTTTAGTATTATTTTATTATTCCTTGCCTTATTTATTTAGTTATTTTGTCCAAAGAAATTAGACAGAATTTCTAGAATGTTAATGAAGTGTAGATTGTATGTACATGTGACGCTTTATGGGTAGCAGTGTCAGTGCCAGGGAGTGAATTAATTCAAATGGAAATACGGAAAAGGGTTAGAAATATATCCACAATCAAGGGTATTACTGTATTTTTCTTGCTTAAATATTTCCGCCTCCCTTAAAAATAGTTTTTCTCGAAAGTTCTTCAATATACCCTTAACATTTTCCACTGTGTACTTGCCTATCTGTGCTGCTTGTCTGTGTGGCAATGGTTTTAGTTATACAATGGGTGCATTCACCTACGCGATGTCCCGCTGCGAGGTCTCTCCTCCCTCTTCCTCTCTTTCGCTTCTGGAATAGCCCCCTCTTTTGCCTCGACTTTAACCGCCTGTCGCTCAGCATTTTGGTTTTTTCTACAGTCTGCCGCACTTCCTCTACATGTGGGTGTGAGTTCTCGTTCTCATTCTCTCTGACTGTGCGTTGTGCGAAAGTGTTGCCAATATCTGTTACTGCATCGCTGCGTTTGTCTGTGTCTGTGCGTCTCTGGCCGTCTCCTTCTGCCGGCTGCCCGTCTCTGTCTCACATTTCGTTTATTAAATGACAGCACGATATCTGCAAATGAAATTTTCCTTCAACGCATTTAGCCTCTGCCGCCGTCGTCGCCGCTGCTGTGGGTGCTGCTGCCGCTGCTGCTGCTGCTGCTGCTGCAATTGCTGCAATTGACAGTCAGACAGATAGATTGACATTTAAGCAACACTCTGGTCTCCATTTCCCTCTCGCTCTGACCCTCTCTTCCTTCTCTTTTAAACTATCACCCGACTCGGTCTTATTTTGTGGTGCATTTAGACGCGCCATCAAATTTTGTGTTCTCCGCGCGAGTTTTTATGGGCCGCAGCACTTTACCTCGAGAGTGTTGCATACTTTTCGGCTTTCTGGCTTCTCTTTGCCACAATTTATTTGTTATCAATCAATGGATTCAGTGTTGGCCAGGATTTTAGTTTGAGAGGGAATGCCTATTATTTATTTTAATATAATTATTTTATATGGAAAAAGGCTTTATTTATTCTATGAATAAGAAAATAATAATTATGAATTTACCCTGGGATGTGTAACTATCGTAGACAAGGTCAACAAGATTGTACCGATTCTATGGCTATAATTCACCTTGAGGTATATCTATGGTTTTTTAGCTATAAATACCCTTAGGATTTCAAATCACTTATAAATAATGCCTGAAAATAGGTTTTGATTCTTATTAGATGTTAGAATAAACTTATTGCATACTTATAGACACCTTTTCTATTGATTGCCTTCCTTTAATTGCTCTTGTCTTGTATTAATCCCTATTTTTGCATACTAATAATAATAATAATTCTTAATAATAAATATAAATATTTATAAATATAAATATTACATTAATCAAAAGGCTCTACCAGTCTTTCTTTTCCACTGATAAAGCTAAATATTTACAGAGTATTTTCTAATTTTATCTAGAAAGTAGCCAATCTTGACAACATTGGTCATTGACAATATGCCGCCTGAAAGGATTTGGGACCCTTTCAATATTGATTGGTTGCCCTTCCAAAGACGAAAGTAATTCCATTATGAATGAAAGCCCCATTCTCTAGCGAAATTATTAATAAAGCCAAAGAAAATTAAGTAGAGAAGAGGATTTGAGGGAGAAAAAAGCGTCCCCGAACCAGCACCATTCTCCACTGAATTATTAGCCACAATTTGAGCTGGAAAAAAGAAGGGAGCAAATGAAAAAACTTGCCCCAAATCTCTGTAGAAATCTTTAGCAAGTCCAATTAGACGTTTGGCAAATGGACACAACACAACCCAACACCAAAAGCAGTAGCAACAGCGAGTCCAGCCGTATGAACGTCCGGCGGAGTTGGCAAACTAATTGTTGAGCATGAAGCGGCGAAAAAAAAGGAGGAAAATCGAGGAAAAGAAAAATATTGCAGCCAAAGTTTGCGAGATTTTGTTGTTTGTGTGCAACAACTGTTGCAAGTCAGTTGGTGGCGCTAATGAAAAACGACAGGAGCTCAGGGGAGCGACATAGTTCAAGGGGAGAGACACAAGTAGGAAAAAGCTACCGCCATTAAATTTTGCTTAATAAAGTTGCAGCTGCTGCTCCAACAGGAACAGAAAGAAAAGTAGCGAAAAAACTGCCAAGCATCAGCACTTAATTGTTTGAGCAGTCCGAAGGAAGGAGCGGAAATTGAGGGCCTTTCCCTTAACTCTTTCCTCATACATCACAGGATACATATATATATATATGTACAACACCTGGAGGCAGTTCCCAATCTCAGTTCTCCCTCTTGATGTCTTGATGATGTCTTTCCGTACGCTCAAATTGAGTTAATTAAATGAAGGCGGAGGCGGGGCTAAATATATTTTCACCTGGCGCGAACGGAATTAATGAGCATAATGGGCGGAATCTCAGCAAAACTTAAATGGGGAAGGGAGAAAGTTTGCAATTACCCAGCATTTATTTTTGTTAAATTCTAATTAATGCAAAACAAAGAAAATCTTACAGGGAAAGGCGGGCGCTGGAAATCTCTGATTTTACTCTCTCTCTGACTGCACTTTAGTTTTTCTTCTGCTTCGTCAGCTTTTAAATCATTTAAATTTTCCGCACGCATAAATAAATATTGACTTTTGTGGCAGGCAGGCAGAGGCAAGTCGAGAAAACCGAAGTCTGAGGCTGTGTGGCAGCAAATAAATATGCAAATTCTTTGACTTTTGTTTTCAATTAACTTTTTTGCCGCTTCCGTTGTTGCCTTCTCTGGTTTTCTTTTACTTTTTCCTATCTTTCGTTTGCTTTTCTCGCTGGCAATTTTACATTTTCTTTCTAGTCACACAGGGAAAAAGAAAAAGATTTTCTAGTAATGAATGGGAATCTATTACTCTGGAAACCCTCAAAAACCATTCAAGGATTTTTATCCATCAATAACTTAATTTTCTTTCTGTGCAAAGAGGAAGGTAAAAAAACTTGTACTAAAGGTTAGAACATGGAAGGATATTTCGGTCGGCAAATTAAGCAAATTTGTTACATTTTGTGGTCCTGCTTTTCGCACATCCCCCCGTGTGGTTTATGGTCCCGCTGACATTTTGAGTAGTTTTTAATGGGCTCCATCGAACCCGACAAACTTGTCGACTTTCCTCGCTGCGGGCGGTCCAAGGAAAACAGAAAATGTCCTTTCTTTCTTGTGGCCAGCTGCCGCACACATACCCACATGTGGGATCCCTGGGTTGTCCCCCAACATCAGCTCATGAAATATTCCCTTCTGAAACCGCAAAACTTGGCCTATACTTGAGGGAAACTTCCCCTTTTTCCCCTCAGGCAAAGAGAAGTCCTGGCACATTCATTAACCCATTTATGGGCACTGCAGGCAGCGCTGTCGTAGAGCTGTAATGGCCAGCTTTAAGTCTCTCTGAACTTCTTTGGCACTAAGTTTGCATTATGCCGGAGGAAACCCTTTCAAGTCGTTGGCCACTAACTGGGATTTGCAATCCCCGGTAATGTCCCGTCTTGGCAGCCAACGAAAGGTAGTGAAATGCAATTTTCCACACGACTGGCAAGCGTCTAAAGGAAGAGAACTATCTCTTAGAGAGAAAATAAGAAATATAAAGTTAAGAGTGAAATTTGCATAAATTCCCAGCACATATTGACTTTAAGCCAGGAGCTGCCTTGTGGATCGGGGATTATGTCACGGCTTAATTCAATTAGGGCAGATTACGTATACGCCACGTGGCTGTGCCCCTAAGCGAAGGCCAAAAGGTCAATGCTACGTCTAAATTAAAGACGCTCCAAGTCAACTACCTTTGTGCGGCGAAACAATCCGCAAACAAATCCTTGATTTATGCGCACATCCTTGGGCCAGCCAAAGCCAAACATTTATTTCCTTATCCACTTGTGCCAATGTGATTTCTCGACCCATCCAAAAGATTCCCATTGCCCAGCTTGCCACTGTGTGAGCGGTGGACTCTGGTCAGCAATCAAGGCGAGTAAACGAATGGGCTACAGTGGATCCTGGCCCAAAGGGTTAAAGGGTTGCTATTAAATTATGTTAACAAGATTGTTAGGTAAGGTCTGGTTGAAAACACGAAAATTAAATACTAATGGTTACATTTTTCTTGGACTGTTTTATTTGTTTTTAATTTTATGGATTCTTAATATTAACTAGTTGGAAATTAGGAAACTTAAATGATAAATTATTATTTATTTTGTTATTTTAAAAATAATTAAACCTGTATTGATCCTTCAGTATTAGCTTGAGGTTTATTATAAGGTACAGGGGTATATTTTAAACACATATTTATATCCTACAAATATTTGATTTGTGTAAATCTCTTACATAAACCAACCAAGAAAAGGATTCAACTTATTTAGGAGCTGCTGCACCTGTTCCTGATCCTGTTCCTGTTCCTGGTTCCTTCCTCTTGGCAACTCTCGGTTCGTGCGCTGCGTTGATGATGATTTACTGTTGTGTTGCTGCGAGGATTTGCTCGTGTACTCGAGCGTGTCTGAGCACGCATTGTGTGTGTGCATCCTGTGCATCCTGTGTGCATCCCACATCCTTAGAATCCTGCTCATCCCGCTTGATACATAACCTTGAATGCGGGTTTGATGTTTGTCTTGCATTCGACTCGAATAGAGTCGAGTCTGGGCTCATCCTGCAACTCTCTGCTCTGTTTGATTATTTGTACAAATGGCCAGTTTCCTTCCTTTCCCCTGCCATGTCCTGGCAATACCACTGCCACTGCCATGGCCATTGCCATTGCCATGCGAAAAGCGGATTGCATTCGTGTTCATAAATTGTGGAAGCAGCAGCAATGGCAGCCAAGGAATGCTGCTAAAAAATTGCTGATAAATGATCTTTGCTGCCGCGCGTAGATATTTTAATATTTTCCGTCTCAAGCTCAAGCTCAAGCTCAAAATGCCGGCAAAAGTCCGGGCAAAAGTCCTTGGCTGAGGGCAAATCAAGTTCACTGCTGCAGCTGCCGCTGCCTGCAGTTGCTTTTCCTGCTGCTGCTACTGCTCCTTTTCTGTCTGCTCACTTTGCTAATTCCACATAAACACTGCCAAATGGCAAATGTCTGAGCTGCGAGGCGGTGTTGTGAGCTTAGTTATATTCTAGCTAAAGTTTTAAATGGCTTAAATAAGAATTTTAGGTCTGTTGAAAGCAGAAAACTAAATATTGTATTTTTAATAATAAAATAGTCGTATTTAGAGATCTTTCTGATAATTTTTTTTTAATATTAATATAGAAAAAATATACTATCTTTATTTAATAAATCTTAGCTTCTCTAAGCTCCTTTAAATGCTCTTCCTGACAACTCTGATTCAGACTCCGGATACCGTTGCCACTTTCTCGGGATAGGATTTGACGCCAGCTTCCACATATGTCTGTTGTCCTGCTGGCATCAATCTCGCTGAGCTGTCACCAGATTCTCGTCTCGGAATTTCGGCTCGGCCTTTTAGATTTTGTCTTATTAATGACCCCGCATAATTACCCCGCCTCGTTTCCTCGCCATTTTCTATTTGTGGGAAGTTGAAATACATGGACCACGCGTAAGCCAACCCAGAAATGAGAAAGAAAAACTAATTTTCTGCTGCTGATTTCGAATTAACTGAATGAATAAATGAAGGAACGAAATCAGAGTGGGACTGTGGCGTGTAAATACAGTGGGTTTCGTTAGTTTATATCTAAATTAAATACTACATTTCGTATTGTTGGTGATATTAATAATAATATTTTTTATCAATAGTTGTATAACATTCTAAACCTTTTCCTCTCAATTAAAGCCAAAACTGAAACATATTCTTGTAGTTTATGACCTTGAGCATTCATTATGAACCCATAGATTATTAATCAACGTCATAACACATAAAAACTTGACAGATCTTAGTGACTTATATTTATGAAACCCTCTGTTATTACCATTTGTGGTTTAATTGTTGCAAAGGTCGCTTGGCACTTACAAACTTCGGTAATTCAATTAATTCTTGGTTTACTTTATGCAATTTTATTTTTATTTTGATGACTAACAGGATATGACCCTCTTTCGTGCACCTGTGACCCCGTGCAACTGGGCTAATCCAGATTGCTGGACCTGGCCTGTAAGAGCATCCATGAATTTCAATTGCTTTACCGAAATTCCTATGAATTTTCATCATTTATTTAATGTTCTTGTCGCTGCCAGTGGCGTCCATAAAAATTTGATTGAAATGATTTTGGGGCCAAGTCGTCGCTGTCGCAAAAACACAGATAAAAGCTTTTACCTTGGCTTTCCGTTGTGTGTGTGGTTGGTCCTTTATATTTATTTTATTCCGTTCGTTTTTTTTTTTTTTGGGAGACGCTTTTAATTAAAATCGAGTTTATGTGGCGTCCTCGTTGAGCCAAATTACTTGGCAACGTTTTTCCACCCTCCTGTCTCCCTCCTTCTAGGAGCAGGCAAAGTCTCAATCAAATGCCTAAGACCCTTGTGCCACGCCCACAAATTTTGGCCTTCGTTTGCCACGCAGCCAGTTGCTATTATTTAATTTTTATGCCCGAGCGCTTTTCGGCGCCGTAATTTGAGACTTGACAATTTGCCAACCAGCTCAGAGAAGATACACTGGGGCGGAATTAGCATGTTGAAATAATGTCTTTTTAGTTTATTTAATTCCTAGAATTTATTTTTAGTGATCGAAAATATTTTTCTTAAAGTGCAGACTGATATTTAAATAGTAAAAATAATTTCTAACAATTAATTTAAGTTAATTAGGGCTTAAGTTTATTATTTTCCCTGTGTATCCTTGTTCAAAACCCTCAGTTGGTTACCATGATGATACTTCCTAGCCATGTATTTAGTCACAAGATCTCCGGAGCCCTCCCAACTTCTCGATGTATCGAGTTGTATCTGGTTCAAGAGCTCTGTGCAGCGATTATGACACATTTAATGGGCGGTGGTCGCTGGCAAACCGCAGAAGATTTTGTTTATTGTTTTTGCTGTTGGCAGGCGGTGGCTGCGGTTAATATGCGATTGTAATTTGATTTCGCTGCCAAGAGCGCGAACCCTATAGCTAAAACTAGAACTTGAACTACATTTTCTTGACGGCTCTTTTGACTCATTGACTTATTGGTGTTTATATTTTCTTTGTATCTTTTTAGTGCTGAGCAAGGGCCAGGGCGAGACCTGTCGCTACCGATTTCTGGGAAAATATGGCGGCTATTGCTGGATTGTTAGCCAGGCCACGATCGTCTACGATAAATTAAAGCCACAGAGTGTTGTTTGCGTTAACTACGTGATAAGGTGAGTCATTTTTTCCAATATTCCCTTAATACTTACTTAAAGTAGAACGACGGGGGTCCCAAAGAGTCCGAATTGAGCCGGAATTGAGGGTGGGTATTTTCGGTGGAACAATGCCGGATATTTGCTCATTACATTTTATCTTTTAATTAAGCCGCTAAGCGGAAAGCGAAATTCTCCCTTCGTTTTTTCTTCTACCCATTATTAATCGACCGAATTTAATTTCTCCTTTGCTTCGGAAATATTTGAACTGCCTTGAAAATGGGGGCCGGAAAAGTGGGAGGTTGCCTGTGCTCGACATTTGCATAAAGAATTCTGCGCCTCAGTTGGCGCTTTATGTAAGATTTTCGGTCTCCTTCGCATCGATTTGGTTTTCTAATCCGTCATTTATTGAATTGTCACCACAGCGCCAGAGTGTGGGCTTTGGCCCAGATTTTTCTCCATTTTCCATTTGATAACAGCACACCGAAATTAGCATCCCGCAATTGAATTTTCCACCGAATTTCCATATTCATAATCGATACGATATTTCTCTGCGTTTCTCCGGGTCTTTTCCATTCGTGTTTGCTCTATAATACCATTTATTTTTATGAACGTTGCGTGAGTCCACGTGCGGGTCAACAATGAATAATAAATTAACAATGTAGATGATGACACTCGGCCCCGCCACCCTCGCTTATCCCCTCCCCAATCAAGCCCTTCTCTTTCAGCTCGACTGGTAAGTACCCCTCACGAATTTGTATTTACTTAATTTAAGCGTGTATGAGCAAATATTTGTGCATTGTTCCGACTCTGTTCTTTTATTTTTGTTATTTTGTTTGAATTTCACACTTGCCTGAACAGAGAAAAAGGTAATAATGAATGAAACTGGTTCTGGTACATCCTACTGGCTTTTTTTTTTGGGTTGGGATGGGCGTACTTGGTTGTTTTACCAAAAAATACAAATTCATTTTTAATTGTACCCAGTTTTTTTTTTTTTTTTTTTTTTTTGGGTGGTTAAAGCCTCGTGTCGGTTTTCGTATAAATTCGTTAATTCGCTAGCTCATGGGAATCAGCATCATCAGGCACACTTTCACTTGGCTAAAATGTATTTTCGTGGTCGACATGCCTTCGTTTTTATGCACGGCGAAAAAATTAAAACCATTCTGTGATCCAATAATATTTTTTAATTGAAGAAAAGTTCTTTCTGCTTAAGAAAAAATTTAAAAGCAACTAATTTACAATTGAAATTGGATTGGAATATGTGTTAAAAGTAGTATTGCCCATGCGTTTATCAATATTAAATAATATTCATTTAGTTTATATTAAAATTTCTTCGTTAAATAAATCCCACTGTCTTAAAAATATATATTTTATATATTTTATCATATAAAGAAATCCGAAAATATATTAAAAGTGCCCTAAATATTTAACAGTAATAAAACAACAAAATAAGTTTCCTTTTTGTTAAAAACTAGTCCTCAATAAGGCTGCTTCATAACTCTTCAAGCTTCAATCTTTGACATTAGATTTAGTTTCTTTCGGTGTACCCCTTTTGTCCCCTCTTCACCCGCACATGATGACGAGTGCACTGATGCGGTGCAAATGAATGCTGACAATTTGCTTTTAATTCACACAACATGTGATTAGCCTCCTCCCCCATACATATATTTCTCTCTCGTGTTCTTTTAACTGCGTCAATCAACTTGATTCAATTGTTCAATTCTTGATTAAACTTCTTACAAATCGATTGTGTAACTACGCAATGCGTGTACGCCCCATAAAAGAGAGAGAGAGAGAGAGAGAGAGAACATTAATTTGTTATTCATAAAGGAGAAGGAGGGTGTAATCCTCAAAATAAATTGTTTAATAAATATTAAACTGGGAAGATGAGTTTAGGTTCTGACATACCTAAGTTTATTATGGTTTAAATAATATTATAAGTTTAGAAAACAATTGATGTAAGAGAATATTTATTTTCTACATTATGTGTTTGATATTTTCTCTAATATTTTACCCACATTGATTGTAAGTGTGTCACTAAGTCGCCTATTTTCTGCCCTTTATTCGCTATCCCATTTCCACTCGTGTGCATTTAAATGACAACAAATGTATTGCTTTGTAGTTGCTTCTATTGTAATTTTCTTTTGCCTAATTGAATAAAAACAATATTACACAAGCACAGAAAGAGAGAGAGAGTGAGTGAGATGAGAGGCAGCGCCTTTGTCACTCTGCCAACTACACAGAATCTCTTTGAACTTTGTTTACCTTTTTTCAATTCTCTCACTCAGTTATATAGACGTTGTTTTGGTTTACTCTAGGACTTGGCCTGATTTATAACTCTCTGATAAGAAATTTTTAAAACGTAACAAACGTGTGATAACTGACACACCGAAAATATTTTCCATATAGTTTATTCCAAGATATATTATTTAAAAGAATTTTGTTTCCATAATTAACTGGCTAAAATTTTTTTATTTTTGAAGTTAAATAAATATTTAGAAAATATACAAGTACCAGCCAAGTTTTGTTAAAATCATAGTACCTTTTTTGATTTTTCCATTTAAAACTCTCAATATTCAGTGGAAAATTATGAAAATTTTTCCCTGTTCACAAAGAAAACGGATTAGATCAGCTATGTATACTGTCCTCTCTCTCTCTCCCCTAATGAGATTGTCACTCAGTTGGCAGCTGGCTCAAGGTCGCTTATCTTTGGGAGCGGTGCAATCTGTTTCAGATGCGTAATTGCCGCTGCATATTTTTAGATTCCTATACATTTTCTCGAGAAGCCAAGAAGAAAAGCGGCAAATAACTTTGCAAATTTCCCACGCCAATCCAATTAACATTGATTAGTTGTTGAATTTTTCTGGGGCTGGGCTTTTAAACTCGCCAAGAAGGGGAAGGGAAATTTGCATTTTTATAGCTTGGCTTGCATAATTCCGGCCACGCGTTGCTTTTAATTACCAAATTTCGCTCACTCTGTCGCCTCTCCGCTTTTGTCTTGTAGATGCTGTTGCTGCTTGCTTTCCTTGATTTATCGCACTTGACTGAGCCTTCGGCTGGAATCCTTTCTGCCTGCCGCTACTACCCTCTTATTTTCCGAAACTTTTTAGCCCTAATGGAATTTACACGAGTTCTTAACACTTTCCCCGAAAGTTTCCCCGGCTTTCCCCCGGTGTGTCCCGGGCTTAGGACGCCATTTTGTGGCTGGGCGACTAAAAATTAAAACAATAAATTAAGGCCAGCAAGGAGGAGAGAGTTGGTTGTTTTGGGGGATAAAAATTATTCCATTGCGAAACGTGTTGCATACTTTGGAGCAATAAAACGGGTTTCATTATGATTGCCCGACCTGCCATAAAATGAACTGCGAATCGCCTCGATGACTTTAAAAGCGAATTAAAGAGTGATCCCTTTGTATTGCCCATCCCTTGTCCTCCATTATTCATGCTTTTATTTCGGGCGACCTTTTTGGTAGCGAATTCCATTTGCCAGACCGCAGCATAAATATTTCATATACACATGCTCTAATCGGGATTATTGACGGCTTCTCTTCTGGTTTTTGGGGAAAGGGTTCTCTAAGTTTATATAAGGTCCCCTTCTATGCTTTTCTTTCCTCCTTTTCCTGAACCTTTTTCTGTTTTCCCGGGTTTGATGTTTGCGTGGCCGTAATTTTGATTCTTTTGATTTCTTCCGAGCGATAACTTCGGTCACCTGGCTAATTGAAAAAGTTGAAGGGCAGTTTCACCTTTTTTTACTCTGCCCGCTGACCTTAATTGCCTTGGATCGATTTTCCACTCAATCCGCACCTGCACATCCATTCCCATTCCGAGATCCCGACTCCGGCTCGGTGTCTCCCGAACGGAATGGTATTTGGCAGCAACACCCGGACAGGCGTTAAATTGCCCCGGAGAGTCAGTGCAGTAAGCCAAAGGAGAGATTTATGGCCACACAATTACCTAAAGGCTGTTACAATAGGATAGATGTGTTGTAGAAGCCAGAAAGGGATTGGGAATGGGTGGATGTGGGCCAACTATTCTTGGCGGTCAACAAAATGACTACACAGGAAAAAACCTAATAAATTATAGTGAGTTTGGCAATGAGAAAAATAATTATAAACATTTTTAAAAGATTTTAAATCGGTAAAGTTGTTTTCTTTATTATTCTGATTAGTTATTTTTAAAGTTTTTAGTACTGTTCTTAACTATAGAATTATGATGTCCTTTTTATTATTTCTTGTTTTAAAAATCGTGAATATTTTTTTCTTTGTGTAATCCTGAATGAAGAATAACGGTACTTCTATGTATTTTCCCCCTCGCTTTCGCCCACTGATATGGCTTAGTTATCTGGTCACGTAGTCGGCACCAGTTCGATGGGGAATTCTTGGCCAAAAGTCCTTATTAAAGCCGCGTTATTAATGCGGCTAAGCGATGAAGTTATTCACTCGCCTCCGATAAACCAGGCTGGGCCAATTTATTATGCTAATGTTTCCTTTTTTCCTGCAACTTGCCCAACGCCAGAAATGGTGAGCGGAAATGTTTGTTGATTTCCGGCAGACTCAAGTGGACGGGACGCTCAGCCTGACGTCAGGATAATTAACTGTGAATGGGGCAACACTTTAACTGAAAACTGGCAAAACTCGGGGGATGCCAAGGGAAGAAAAAAAAACATTTTACACACGTGTAAGCCCATCAAATTCGGGAGGAGAGTGTGCGGGAGAGAGGAGATTTTTTCGGGATTTTTCTCTCCTTATTTCTCTCCGTTGAGGAATTTAATTTGGGCGAAAACCATCTTAAGGATGAGTTCCTTTTTTTTCCAGATCCTTGGGGCAATTGTTTGCTTATCACAGAGCCCGGCAGCTGATTTTATTTTGATGAAGTTGCTCGTTCTGTATCTTTATCTTTATGTGTGGGCTGTGACCCCATCAACGTCAACGTTGCGTATACGCAACGTGTGTCGCTCAGCTATTATTTGTATAAATATTTTCATCATTTCATTCCTCCTTGGGTGCTGCTGATGCTGCTGCTGATGCGCAAACAAAATGACAAATTCATAGTCACAGCTGAGCCCGCTGAATCAACTTGTTTGCATATTTATTATTTGTACCTTGATGGAAAGCAAGGAAAAGGGAGACGGGCAGAATGGGCGGGGCAACCCTGGTTATACAGCCCCCCACATGTGTGTCGTTAAATTATGTCCTGTGCACGAGTGGAAATTGCATTTTGATTGGCTTGTTGCTGCCGCTGATAGGACAGCATCTTGAGCTCTCCTTATTTATTTTCCACGCTTCACCCGGTCTTTTTACGAAGAGTTTGGTTTGATTGCACATGAAAACGGTTTTATGCGTGGCATAAAATTTGCGTTGGCTTTTTGCTCTCTCTCTCTTTTTTTTCGGACAAACGAAACGTAAACGTTGTAAATTTGCCAGCATCAAAAATGGATCTTCCACATTATCGAGCTAAAAAGCAATCGAGGCACCGAGAAAAAAAAGGGGGGGGAAAAAAGCTTAAAAATACTTTAAAGTTTAAGAAGAAAGGCTGCTAAAGATTTCATGCATTCAAAATTCTTTATTGCTGTTAAGTTTAAGTTTTTAAAAACCTTTAAAATAATAAACTGAGCTTCGTTTAGTGAAATCCATATTTAATAGTATGAGCTCGGCTTTTGGCTAAATTATTGCTGTCCTTCATTTCCCAGAAATTGGAACTTTCATCTCTGTTGTAAGCCTTTTTTGATGGCCTCAAATTCTCGTCTCATCTCGGAAGACAGAAAGAGAGAGAGAGCAGTTCATAATTTGATTGGAAGCCGCTTTAAGAGCGGGCTTTAAAAGTTGATGGAGTGCTCGCTTGTGGCCTGCTGTGAACGGAGAAAGAGAGAGAGTTAGGGAAAGTGCTGGATTACCATATTAACATATATCTGCGGCAAATGCCAAGGCAAAGGCAAAGGCAAAGGCAAAGGCAAAGGCAAAGGCAAAGGCAAAGGCACAGGCAAGGCCTTGTGTGATACGCACAATAAAACCCGATAAATCCGCCCAAAATCACAAAATGTTACCAACTTGAAGACTTTTTCACACGCAAAGAGGTGACTTTTCCGGCAAGGGGAACGCACGCGAAAGGAAGGCTCCTTTGGCCTTTGTATACGCATTAGAATGCCTTTCCCTTCCGTCCTTCCTTCCTTCCAAAATGTTGAGCTTTTCCCTGGCCTCGTGCGTTGCATATTTGAATAAACGTCAATGTAATTGACACTTAACGAAGAAATGCGAAAGGAGGAGCGTGGAGGAGGAAGAAAAAAAGATGAGCGAGACTGGGTCGAGAGGAAACTGGCTTTCCCCGGGGGTTCCACTTTTTCCCCCAAGCGGAAGTCAACGAACTGAACGCGTGTCTCCTTCCTTGTGTGTGCGTGTGCTTACCTGTTTATTTCCGCTTCCACCTGCTCCTGGCAGGCTACGTATACGCAATACGTATACGTATTCCTAAATATACAATGTTCGTACCTCCGTCCGGCCAGCAAATTGCGTAATTTAGCTCACGAAATGTATTTTCTTTTTCCATAATTTTAAAGTTGGCCAAGGCAGCGGAGACGTCGGCCATAACCATCAACATTATTCATGCTGGCCCATTTGCCTTTTCCCTGCCGGGGAGAGAAGCTGCCTCTAACCGCTCAATCCTGTTAGATTTCATACTTTGTTTGCCCACTTTTCTGCGTGCACTGTGGCAAAATATCCCTTGATTTTGAGGTCAGGGATGTCCACGCATTTTATGAATATTAAAATATTCCTTAATTTTGAGATCAGGGATGCCCAGGCATTTTATGAATATTAAAATTTCACAAAATTATGCGTGGAAAATATTTTTAAAGATAATGGGTCAGGAAGTGTATATAAATATTATGGTCGCAGTTTAAGTATTAATTGAAGCTTTATTTCTTATAGAAAACAACTAGAAAAGTGTTTAAAAGTATGCTCAGAAATCCTTTTTCTCCTTGAGAAAATTAAAAGAGAAATAAAATTGTGTAGCTTTCTTTTAGACACTATTTTATTTTATTTGAAACCCTTTATTTTCCTGGGGCATGTCTGTGCAGCCTATGTTGTGGCTCTTATTTCTAAAATATAATTTATACTCTGGCTCAAATAGGAGTCCTTGTACTCTCAGTGCACCAAACACTCTTTTTTGTGGCATATTTTTAGGCTCCTTCGGCCAGAGGGAAATCCCCTTTCTTCGGTGCTTCACCACCACAGCTATAAATACACGTGCCGTGCGATTTAGCCACCGCCGCCCCCTCACTAAACTCTACCCAGAACCCCCCTTCGCACGCTTATGATGTGACAATTACCTAGCATACTTTTTCGGGGGCTGTCCCTGACATTTGTCGGACAATAAAATCTAAGCAAAAGGCAAATCAATTTCACCTCTCCTCCCGGCCATTACAAAATTTATTTGTTTGTTCGCTGAGCTTTTTATGGCACTTCGATTTAACAGGGAAAACAGAGGAAAATCAAGGAGAGAGCTGACGGGGAGGAATAAACAACAAAATCATCATATGTTTTGTTGTTCCTGCAAATATTTTGCGTCGCATTTGTGTTTGCCTTTTTTTTTCTGTACCCCAAACGTTCTGGCTTTCTCTCATATATATGTATGGATGTCTGTTATGTATATTCTTTTCTCTCTCAGTGTGTCGTTGACTGGTGAAAGTGAAAGTTTTGCTCATTTTCCATGCCATTGCACGAGCCTAAATGAGCGCGCTCTCTTTCGGTCTCTCTCTCTTTTTCGCTCCCCAGAGGATTACATAACGAAAGTGAAAGTGCTCGGCACGATGCAGGAATAACAAAAAAAAAATTCGAGTTCAAGGTCCCTCGTAGGCCGCATGCTCAAGAGAAATTGCGTTCCAGCGATTTATAAGAGAGATACAAGAGAAATAATGAGAGAGGCCTTTCGCTCACATTTCGCTCTTTTTTACGCCTAAAAGTAGGCCGCAAATTGAGTGAATTGGAGCCCTATGCCCGGGGCGTGGGTAACAAGTTCCTGCTTGCACCAGAAAATCACAAAACAGCTGAGCGGCCAAAGTCTGCAGAGGTGTGAGAACCTTTGCCTCTTTTTTTTTGAGTGGGGGCGGCACGTGTACCGTTAAGCGAAATGGAGAGCGATTGCAGGTAACTCGGCTATCTGCCAAATTGTCTCCAGGTGGCGGCGCCCTTTGTTGTTGCCTTAACTTCCTTCTCCCTTTTTTTTTGTTGGACAATAAAAGAACAAAGAAATGGAGATTTGGCGAAGTGTGGGAGTTTTAAAAGGCCGTTTTCTCATTTTCAGTTACTTTTTTGAATTCGCGATTTTTCTTTTTGAACAGGGGGCCCTTCATTTACCCTGAAAAAATATAATTTCATTGCAAATAAAGACTTTCTTGTTAAATTCTTTGAAATTACCAATGCTCTTTAATCGATAATTGCATAAAAATATACATATTCGATAAATATATCGATTTTTTATCCGATAAAATTTACAAAAGGAATACACCCAAAGATAAGATACAATGGCATTAAAAAATCTATTAGTTATAGAAAACATTATCAAAAAATCGCTAAACTCTAAAGATTTAAAATCTAAAAAACCTCTTAAAGTACATAAAAGGAAAGGTTGAAAGTAAAAACGGGAGCACTCCTGATAAAGAGAGATAGAAACATGGGAGACGAAGACAAACATCTTATCGCGCACAAACATTTGGCATTGCATAATTTGGGGCGCAAACGGCTGACAAATATTCGAGTACAGAAGCCCCAAGGCTGGAGTTTGGGGACCAAAAAAGCCGGAGTGGCGGTAAAAGTTCCCATCGTAATTGCAAATTACGCCAGCGGGGAGGGGAAAATGGAGAGACTCGGAGAACTCAGATACCGAAGCAAGTTATCAGAATGGAAATGTTTTTTGGCATTCTTGGGGCGTCAAAGCGTCGGCCCTGAAAGCAGACAAGAAGACTGGGAAGGCGGGTAGAACACGCCAACTAGGCATAAAACTAAAGAACTTTGTCCCGAAGTTGACACAAGCCGCTGTCGAAGACAATAAACAAGACAAACAGCGGCTCGATAGATAGAGAACTGAAGAACTTAGAGTAAGGGACATTTTAGTATGAGAGTAGACATGGCAAAATATTTTTACGGTCCGCCTCAGGAAGTAAACAAGGTCTAAAGAAGGGGTAAAAAATAGTTGGAGATTCTAAGGTAGCTCACAAATTATTCAAAAGCTTTTTCTGTGCTTAATAAGTTAATATATAAACATTAAAATTAAATATTTTGATTAGAAATATAACATAATATATCTCTCTATATTGATTCCAAAGTTCGCCAATAAATACATTGTTAGGGAGTCTACGACCTAAGTTATTGATACTATTTTTGAAAAAATGCTTAAATATTATTATTTTTTTGACAACTCTAGATATATTTTTCATCCCCCCTTCCCGATGGAAGGTCAGCTCTTTTTCACTCTCTTCGGGTATACGTGAGCTGGAGCAATGCCAAGGCCTAAAAATTCGGAAAATTAATGAGAAAAGATTTTACAGAGAGCTTGGGCCGAGCGTATAAACACGAATTCCGGACGATCTAGCTATTTATATTAATGATAATTTGCCGCGCTCGACATCGGGCGACAAACCGCTTGACTATAATCGGATCAGGGGGAAGCATAAATCTTGGGACGTTTTCTTTTTCTTCCATTAATTCTTTTATTTATTTCGACACTCGCTCTTCTTCTTGCTCCACTTGCAACATGTGACCCGTTGTAGACGAGGATGTCGCGGGGATATCCCACGCAATTCGCTTTAAATCTAATATTATTTTAATATTCGCTTGGTTCTAGTGTGTGTGTATGTGTTGTTTGTCACCAACCCATTCCACTTTTTTTCCATCCTATTCCGCTGTGTTTCGTTTAATTCAATAAAAAATTGTTTACACAAAAGCCTCGGGGCGAATCGCGCGGAATCAAGTGGAATAGGTTGGGCGAGAGGTCTATTTTCATATGACTAAGATACCCTGTATTAAAAAAAACGGTTTGACTAACTAAGAACAAGGTGGAAGAGTTAAAAAATATATGTTACTTATTTAATAGGTATTCAAGACAACTTTATTTCTTATAAACATATATTTGAGTTCTTAAATTTATATAAAACAGCTTCAAATTTGCTGCAGATCTTAAGAGGATAAATTAGGTGTCTTCCCTTTTTTTTTAAAGGATTTAATACTTACAAATTCGCTAGCAACTTCTCTCTCCATCCTTCAGAAATAAATTTAAAATCTTTCCTCGTAATCTCTGCGATATTTTAAATATTTTCCAGGGTATCCCAGCTCCGAATATTAATTAACGACAGCTGAACGCTAGTCACATGAATTTTGTCGCCGTGTCTAGATTGATTCGAATGGTTCGCGGTCTTGTCGATGTTGAAAGCCATTTTCATTTTCACTTTCGCTTTCATGCGGCCAGCGTGTGCACACACCGAAAAAAAGTAAGATCATTTTCAGCTAGATATAAAAATTTTAAAAATAAGCCTACCCATTCATATGATTTCTCGATAAAGAAATTATTTTATTAACACGATACTTGACCAATCTCTTTTCACAATTATTTTTATATTATTAAAATCTCTCTGAAATGAAAATTTCTTTTCTGTGCAGTGAGAAAACCGATTGGAAATAGAAGTGGGAGGCGTTAAAACAGCGCGTGGCATGAGAATTTCCAAAATAGCCGAAATAAAAAAAAAACGGAAAAGAGGAATACAATTCTGGTCACATGCAGAACGATGAAAATGATGCAGGGAAAATGGGGGGAAACCGAGGCACGTGGGTTGATTCTATCACAGAGAAAACCGGGGAAAACTAGAGAAAGAGAGGATGGAGAATGGAAGAGAAAATGGGCTGAGAAAGAGGCTGGAGCAAGCCTCGATACACATGTTCCTGAGTGACTTTTGATGGATGCCACGCCTCTGTTACATCCTGCAGGACCCTCGCATTTGACTCCTCTTTTTTTTATTTGTTTTTCTTTTCCTTCCTGCCTTTTTCCCGTTGCCCGAACCATTGTCCCTTTTTTTTTTAGGCCATTTTCTTCATATCAATTTGCGAGCAAGTTTATTAATTTTCCGGGCCCCAAACTAGATTTATATTTCTGGCCCCATAATGCGCCGCATAAATCAGACTGACAGATGCGGAATCTGTGGGATATGAGGGATTTTTTTTTAGAGTTTTATGAGGAGTTTTTATGGGAGTTTTCGAAGAGATAATATGATTTGGACAAGAAACCTCAAATGGAAATCGATTTTTATACTTTTCATCAAAAGAAATCATGGAATATATGAGTTTGGTTAAGATTTATAGAGTGGATTACTTCCAAAGGTTTTTTTTTTTAGATTTAAAATGTAATTAGCAATATACTAGAACTTGAGCAGCTGATCTCGAACCACTCCCAGAAACTCCTATTATGTGCACTTTTTTTCGGCCATCGCGTGCCATTTGGTCATTATTATTGGTGGACTCTATTTTATTTTGGCCAGACATTGTTTGGACAGCAGACCGGCGAGCTTGATATTAATTCGTGACAGACCGCCCACAGGAAGGCCGGCAATCAATGGCCTTCTGGTCTTCTGACTGGCTAACTAACTAACCGAATAATAAATAAATGAGTGAGTGAGCGAGTGAATGAAAATGAAAATGGAAATGGCTTTCCTTTGATGACTTCGTTTCGAGGGCAGCTCTGCATTGGCCTCTGATGGGGCCAATTTCCTCGACCGCCGCCGCTGCCGCCGTTTCAATTGCTGCGTTTTGGCCTTTTTATTAACGATTCGCAGTAGAGGCGGGAGTGCCCATCATCATCGTCATCTCCGTCATGCCAGCCATCAATCATGCCACGCCAAATTGTTTAGAATAAATGTTGTTTTAACTTATTATTATTATTGTTATTGCTGCTGCTGCTGCTGTTGTTGCGTGTCAGCTGTCTGGTCTGTGTTGGTGTTGCGGTAGCTTGTTATTTTAATTAAGCGTTTCATTATGTCGCTAATTCGTTGAAATTAAACCAATAAACAAAAAAAATAATACACCAAAAAGCCAGAAAGTCATCAAGCACATGACAATCCGTTGCTACCAGGAACGCTTCAAAACGTGTGACACAAATTTTGTTATTTTCACAATTATTAGACGGCGATACCATCTCATCATGGTCCAAACAAATGGTCAGGCAGACAGCAACCTTTGAACAATCCAGCATGCACAGGGAGAAATGTTCTTAGATTTTAAATGCCTAAAATATTTTATTGGGAAAATGTTTTCATTTTTAAATATCTTCTTAGAAATTGCAATATCTATAGTAAAAGCTTGCGTTTCAGAGATGTCACGTAAAATGCCAACGATTTAAAATGCATTAAAAAACCGTCAAAAATGTTAATTGAGGCCATAAATTAATTTCTGGAGCATTCTTTTGGGCAGCATTTAAATTGTATTCAAATCCACAACGATTTCTGAGGCGCCCCTTTATATATATAAATATATTGATGTTGTAACCTTATCCCACAGTTTACACATTTCATTTCAGTGCACACTCTGTACGATATAGCCCATATCAATCTCCCGTTTAGAGTGTTGCCAGTTTTTGGTCTCCGCTCCGCAAACAGATGATAATTGTTTATTTGTGTTCTCACTATTTCGCACACAACATTCATCATTATCGGCGTGTGTATCTGTATCTCGGCTATAACTCATCCGATTCCCCCTTCTTCTGCTCACTATTTATTTTTTTTATTCTGCTCCATCTTTTTGTCGGTGGCTTTTGTACCTTTTGTTGGCTTTATTGCTCGGCGCTTAGATAAACACACACAGAGCACCGCGCAGGCTGGGTTGCAGATACAGATACAGATGCGAATACGAGGCGGATACAGATACTACGGACGCTAAGGATTTGTTGGCTTCTTGTTGGCTGAGGACACACACAAAAAGTGTGATATATAATAGCCAGCTGTCTCCTCCTGTTCCACAAAATTTCTCCAAGAGTTGTCAACACTTGAGTGGCGTGTCGTGGCTGTCCGTCCTAAAGTCCGGCCAAAAAACATGAGACCCTCTGGCTTATCGCAAAGGATAAATCAATATTGGCCGAGCTAAGATTTGGCCTTTGATTCGCTGTTGATTCGGTGGCTCGTAAATCGTGGATTATCCAATTCCCATTCCGAATTCGGGTTCGCAGTCCGTTGCCTCCCTCGAATTTCCGATCGATTTGCGTCAGTTTTGGCTTCGATAATCTTATCTCAGGCCCCTGGCAATCCGCAATTAGCTGCTGGTCAACTTATGGCCCATTTATAATGTACTTACTAACCCATTAATGGATGTGTGCACTGCGGAAAATGTGTTACGAGCTCTGTAGTATTTTAAAATATTTATTTAGCTTATGTGGGCTTTTTTGAGTCTTCTTTAATAATTCTTTAAGTTCTGTAAAGTCTTTAGAAGATATTTAATAGCTGGAAAATTGTAATAATAGAAGTTGTCGATAAAAATAAAAGCTTTTAGTTACATTTATCATACTTAAAACAGTTTAAGCATCTCTTATCTTTTTCTTTTTAATAAAAATGAATCTATTTTTCCCTCAGTATTCTTAAACATGTCTCACTTCTTAACCTTTCGATAGATAACACCTGTTGGCCAAACACATTTTTATTCCGCATTGATAGATCATTTATCAGAGCGATTATCTAACATCCCTCGAATTAGGCGAGTCACAGGAAGCAGAAGCCACTGAAGGAAGTGAACAAATGGGGAGGATAAGGGAAGATAGGGGAACATAACTACCGAATCATCGGGAGAACTTCACTCTCATCTGATATAATATATTTTTTTTTTTGCGAATGCCTCGTCACTCTTCATTGTGTGTGGTTTTTGTTCTCCTTTTTTGGGCCAAACTTGCACACAAAACTTGATTTGTTTTATGTCTCTCAGCCTTTTATTTTTTCTCCGGTTTCTGTCTTTTTCTGCGGCCCACTCTCTCCCTCCTTACGTGTCCGCCTTATCATATGTTCCCCGTCTGCATTGCCAAATTTTTTTTCGCCGACTTTTTTTTACGTTTTCGATGTTTGTGTTGCTTTTGCTTTAATTATTTGCTGCCTTTTTTTGCGCAAAGAAGAAACCAGTTCCACCAGATGCCGGCCGGCACACAAACACCAAAGCAATTGGAGAACGGAGAAACAGCCGCCGCCACTTTTTTCACGCTTCGCTCCGCTCCTAACTCTACCGATCCCAACCCTCATTGATCGATCGAGCTCAACTCTGCGTCGCTCTCTTGAGCGATTTCGGAGTGGGTTTTATGCTCGGCTTGGCACGTATGCCAGATTTAAAAGCCAAAAAACGAAATCCCCAGACCAGACTAGCCCCAGACCAAGACCCACAATCAACCGGGGGCATTTCTGTGGAATTCCTAAAGCGGTTTCCACCTGCCAACTCATATGACGGCCTGTGGGTCACAGCAATGGCTAGGAGAATAGGAGTGATTTTGGAAGATCTTTTAAAGTCTTTAATATATAGTAACCAAGTAGAAGATCGGTTTAGAGAATAATATAAAGTTGTTTGTACATAGAATGTTAACTACATAATTCATTCAATATAATTTCCATAGTTAATCTTGTTTAACTTTTTTTAAGTAATATCAAACTGAATTCCAGAGTTGCTATTACTTTTAATTCTCTAAAAAGGTTTAAATATTTCTTATTTAAAATCATACTCATCAAATAAGCAAATTTGTAGCCTCTCAAGCTATTATTTCAGCCTCAGCTGTATGTATCTATGAATCTGAGTATCTGTTAGACACGACGTGAGTGGAACGGCGTCGCCCCTTTCGATTTCACGAGTTCGCCGCTTATTGAGCATGTTTCGCAAATTGTTGGCAGAATTACGTGGCAGCAGTAACAATAACAACAACAATGGCCTGTAACTGGCGGCGGAACTTATGAAATAATTCTCCAGATGCCATGCATTTTGGAGGTGTGGAAAATATGGGGTCAACGGGAAAAAAGGCGGATCTCGCCGATTGGCAACTGCGCAAAATGATTTACTTACTCGATGCTCTCAATATGGACATGGTTTTGGGCTGTGGGCACAGACTATATGTATCTATATGTGCCCACAAAAGTCAAGTAGGTTTCTAGTATATTGCCAGATGCATTTTTACAGGGTTCAGTAGAAAAATTCACAAGGAAAGCTTTAAAAATCAGTAGTAAAACAGTTTTAATAGCTCAACTAACTGCAGAAAACTGTCTAGAAATTTAAATTTATTTTCATGAAATCTAAGAGACAAACGGTTGCCTTTTTTGATGAGTAACACTGCTGGATTTATCCATTGACTGTATACGCAATTTCAAAAGTTTCCCAATTGATTCATAAATTTTTAACAAGAACATTATTTATGAGTTAAATATAAACAAGTTTCTGTGAAATACATTTATTAATGAATCAAGAATAATAATAATAAAACTGATTAAAACTTGAATTTAATAAGAAACCAGAGAGTGGAAAATGTATTTACCTCAGGTTTTAAATAAATTCTTAAGTTCATTGAATATTTTCTAGTAAACACTTGAAACATGTTAAGAATTTCTAATCGAAAAAAAAAATTTAGGCGCATAACGGTGACTATGTAAAGAAATATTCAGATAGCATATTAAAATAGGTACAATGACTCGACACAAAATTAATCAATCTGTGGAAAATCCATAGATCGTAAAAATTAAAAAGGTAACCCCGCTTTCAGTTCAATAATAATATTATCAAAAAGAGGCTATACCCTCTTAACTTAAATATATATAATCCAAGCAGATAAGTGAGTTCCCTCGGCGTCAGTTCGATGGCAGAGTAACAGAGTATTTATATTTCGCGTTCAAATTCCATCGGAGATAAGGCACCGATTTGCCCAATCCCTGTGTCACCGTCTTGAGTCACAAACAAGAAAATACAATATAAATACAAATGGGTTGGCTGGTGTTGTTGGGCTTTTATTCTTACGAGTAACTTCTAGCAGTCAGTCAGTCAGTGTTTTTTACAACTTTTCGGGGGCTTGTCATGGCGTGTGACGAGCTAGCATGATGCGGCACTTTGCGATCTGACAATCGAATGCATATCGTGCGGGGAACACTATACATAATGTATAAATATATTCCAGTACATGGTATGCAGACCGGTTTATCTGGACGCCGGCTGATTTATTTGGGTCATATATTGCAGAGAGTTCCTGGCCAGTAGTCAGTCGCATGCTTTTAATGTGATTGAAGTCCGACAGTTGATTTGTATTGTGGCCAAAGTAAACTTGAAGTGCTCTGAGCGCATTTCAGCTTGTCTGCGGCTTTTATTTCCATTTCTTCCTCCGAAAAATCCCCTAGATGGATGCCACTGCACTGGGATGCTGCTGCTGCTCCCAAAATAAACTCGAAAGGGGTGAAAATTCCTTTCCAGCCAGCTAGAGATGTCTTCTTCGTCCGGTTTTTCTTTTCTCCTTATTCCCTGACGCTGTCTTGTTTGCTTTTGGCACACTTTGAGTTTATTTTTAAAACAATTTCCACTGTTGCTGTGATGTTTGCTTTGGATTCGCGTTTATGGCCAGCGAAATATTCACATTAAAGATGCAGGAAATGTGTGCGGTGCGGAGCTGACAAGGTGATAACTGCTCGATCTTGTCCAGTCAACGAGATAAATAATAATCGATTCATCAAAGAGTCGCTAATGGATTGAATGGGCACGGGAATTCGAGATGTCGAAGCAGCATTCCATTTTAACCCTAGAAATTTAAAATTTTAGACTTTTAAATTGAGTATGGTTGGTTTTAATAAATAAAATAATTGCATTTTTGACTTTTCCAGTATCTTGTGTACACATAATCATAATTAGTTTAATCAAAAAACTTTAATTTTTAAAAACACTTCTTCGTCTTTGCTTATACAAAATAAAATATCTATTAAATCTTAGGATAATCTAGGACATTTCTGCGAATATTTAATACCAATTACAAATCTCAGATGCGAAAAATCTTGAGAATTTATACTAAGCAACGTCTTTAAATGCTAGCAAATGTGCAATAATTTGTTGCTTTTCGCATCTGCTCCTCTCTCTGGTGGCTACAGCCTCCAATTATTTATTGTTAATTTCACTGTGGAGAATGTTTGGCCCGAATATAATTTGAATTTATTTCTGTCGTCGTCGTCGTCGCCAGCAGCAACAGAAACTGCATAAACATTTTGAATTTATATTCCGTCGTTCCGACTTTAATTTCGTGTGTTTGCCGGTCGTTCGGATTTGTTTGCTCTGGTTTGGGGACGCACATTTCAACGGGGAGATTCTGACATTTCCAAGTGGCGAGTGTGGGCGTGTTGGGAGGTGAAAATATCACCTTTTTCCCATCCACATTCCCGAAAAATGTTCTCCCTCCGCGTTTCCCTGACATTTTTAAGTGAGCTTTTAACGAAGAGGCTCACGAGATTTCATCAGAGAGTTGTGTAAATTTGATGCACTCGAAAGTGAGAAAACAAAAAACACACACACCTACACCCTCTTACGCACACTCACGCACTCTGGCTCACCTAAACACTTGAACGCTTTATTTCGTTTTCAAGGCAAAATCGTAAAATTCTGCAAATACTCGGCTCGTGTCTTGTCTCACTCTCTCAACCTCTCGTGCTAACTCTCTCTCCCTCTCTCCCTTTTTCAGCTCGTGTTCGTCCTTTTAGGCCTATTATTTATCCCGCTGCCTCTGTGTGTGTGTGAGTGTTTGTGTGTATTCGTGTGTCCTTTTTTATGCCCATCACGCAATGGCTTTAGTTTTATGGCGAAATTAGCGAATGTCGACTCGGGCAATGCCAGCTCATATTTGTGAAATATAGAATTATGTCCTAGCTGTGCAGAGAGCGAAAAATGAGCTTTCACAAGGATAATTCATTTACTTAAATTGCAGGCATTCAAAAAATTTACAACCAATTGCCTTTAATAGCGGTTTTTTCTGCAAGTTTTACATATTTTGATAATGGCAAGGTTTTAGGGGAGAGATATTCCCCATCATATGTGCTCGTTCTGCTTTCTTACTTGTGATTCCTAAACCAGTTGGAAATTATAGTGCAAAAGTTGGTTTATTTTAAATAAAACAAATCTTACCATAACCAGTTGGGAATTATAGTGAAAAATTTGGCAAAAGATTTCAAGGGATTTCAATGTACATTTTCTAGTTTCAAAATGTAACTAAATAGTTTTTATATTCCATATATTTCCTGTGTACAGTTAGCCCCCCTAGTATTTTAAAAACTCTTCCATTTGTCAGCTGTTAGCGAATGTTTACTGTATGTATGTATATATGTCCTCTTTCTGCTTTCTTACTTGCGATACCTAAACCAGTTGGGAATTATAGTGCAAAAGTTGGTTTATTTGAAATAAAACAAATCTTACCATAACCATTTGGAAATTATAGTGAAAAATTTGTCACTAAATATTTTTTATATTCCATATATTTCCTGTGTACAGTAAGCCCCCTTAGTATTTTAAAAACTCTTCCATTTGTCAGCTATTAGCGAATGTTTACTGTATGGTAAATTGGAAAAGCAATAAGCTCTTGTTTCTGACTGATAAACATGGATATTTTCGGTGGCTATTTTTTTTACGACTTTTTTGAGGTCGATATTCGTCGGTTTTGCCTCATTTACGACTTTCGCTCGCTTTCCTTTTCCGTTGTTCCTTATTTTCCTTATTCTTGTTGATAATTTCTGGCATACTCTCAGGCGCCTGTGACGCAATGAAAATGGTACCGGAAATACCTGGACATTGGCAATGCCGTTATCACCGGCTATCAGCTGTCGGAGTTCAACGTTTAATGCTTAGTTGAGGAATTATAAAGAGAAATACCAGATTAGGCCTTTAAATATAGAGGTGTTCGTTCCACTCATCTTTTTGCGGCGCTCTTCTGCGGTCAGAGAGTGAGCGGAGTGGCGCTCCTCGCTCAGCTGATTTGTTTGGCATAAAAACAATAATAAATCGTCGTCGCATATTTTGCTTATACGACAGAAAAAAAAAATAATAATAAAAAAATCACTCATACGCAAAGATGACTCGAGCGAAAAGCACTTAAGCTGTAGTGCGCCGGCGTTGCGCTCTCTTCCACTCAGAACCGCACGCTAGCTGCTCTCTTTGGAGCTCTTGGCGTCGCGTCGAAAAAAAGCCTCGCCGTTATTCCTGCGCTGGCGTTCCACTCATTCGTCTCTCAACAATCGCAGCGCTCACTTCACTTTTTCCGTGCACTGCCCCGAAAAACTTTAAACTGAAGCCCGAAAAACAATAAAAAGAAACAGAGAGAGGCGCACTAAACACAAAAAAAAACTATTAACTAAACTCTGTCGCCGTCGTTGCTATCTCGCCTCTAGCCTCTCCGATCGTCGCGCTTAAAAACAATCGCCGATTGCCGTTTTGTTTTACTTCGCCAGCTGCCGTCGAGTCGAGTCGAAGTCGCGAAAATTAAATAAAAGCGAGATTTGAAAAAAAAAAACCTAAACCTAACTAAACTGTAAATACTGCAAAAAACAAGTAACAAGTTCAAAAGGTAAAAAGATCCTCGAAAGTTAATTTAAAAAATTACATAAAAACGTCGAGTGTAGAGTTTTTGTATTTGTGTGATCGTGTTCAAAAAAAATTAATAAAAAAAAATACAAAAAGAATAAATAAAAATACGACACAAACAACAAATTGACAAAAATAAACTTTATTATGCGTGGAACACACACACACTCACTTGGTCAGGCGAATATATAATTTAAAACACATAAAATTGCTATTTTAATCGGCCGCACATGTGTGTGTGTGTGTTTGAACGATTATCAAAATCAGCTAAATTAAAAAAAAAAATCGAATAAGAAAAAACAAAAAACAGAATCCAATCATTAGAAAAGTGTGCAAAAGTTTGTTACACGCGGCTAGAAAAGCACTCGCTCGCGAATTAAATAATAACAATAATCATAATTGATCGCCGGATAAAATGAAAATATGCCACAATAAATAACAGCAGAGGAGGAGGCAGAAGAACAAGAGAGTAAAACAAAAGAGGGGACAAGTTTTACACAACACTCGGTCCTAACCTGCAAACTGCGGGCGGCTGCTGCGCTGCAACGGCGCTGCAACTGCAACGCCGACCGCAGAATTGCATTCTGCGTGCGTTGTCCAAAAACAAAAATCTTATCTCTCTCCGCTCTCCGCTCTCAGTCTCCCGTTCTTCGACTTGTTTTCGCCACATTGCAATTGCAAATTTGCATTACATAAAATCGACCAGCGACCAGCGCTTTTGCATTTGTTTATGGCAATTAATTTATGCTAAAGAGTGCGTGTAATTGCATTTACAAATTTTCTTGTAGTGTGTGCACCCGATTACACAACTCTCAGTAAACATGGGGCTCTCTTTTTGATCTTCTTTCATACTGTCTTTTTCGTTCATTCAATTTACTGCACACACACAAACCCACACACAGGCGAAAGCAATTACTGCTATATTTGGGGGGTGGCGGCAGGAGGCATGGGCTGGCGAGGGGGCGAGCGGTGTACCCGTTATTGCTCTGCAATTGAAAGAAGAGGAGCAAAAAAGAGCAAATTTACAGCCTCTCGGTTTTTGTTCTTTCTGTTTTTATACCCTTGCAGAGGGTATTATAATTTTGACCAGATGTTTGCAACGCAGTGAAGGAGGCATCTCCGACCCCATAAAGTATATATATTCTTGATCAGCATCACCAGCCGAGTCGATCTAGCCATGTCCGTCTGTCTNGTCCGTCTGTCCGTCTGTCCGTCTGTCCGTCTGTCCGTCTGTCGGTTTCTACGCGAACTAGTCTCTCAGTTTTTGAGCTATCGAGCTGAAATTTTCAGCATAGTCTTATTTCTTTAGCACGCAGTATATATGTCGGAACGACCGAAATCGGACTACTATATCCTATAGCTGCCATAGGAATGATGGCGAAATTAATGTAAAAAAAATTTTAACTTCTCTGTTTTTCAACGTATTTCTATAAATTTTGAGATATAGCAGTTTTTTATGGTTCTAGAATTACGGTTTTAATTTCATTAAGATCGGACCACTATATCATATAGCTGCCATAGAAGCGATCGGTCGATTTATATGAAAATGTAAAATTCTACATGTAAAATGTAAAATTTACAAAATTTTACGTTTTTTCAACATTACTAAAATGGTTCGATTTTCAATGATCCAATTGCAGACTGCAAGGGTATACCAACTTCGGTTTACCGAAGTTAGCTTTCTTTCTCGTTTTTTTTGTTTTTTGTTCAGGCTTTTTGTGTTTGTTGTCGTCTGCTTGTTTTGTTCCTCTCTTTTTATGGTCGCTGATTTCTCGTATCTCTTCTTCTGCCTTCCGTTCTTCGACGCAATTTGTTACACAATAAGAAATTAATAGACGATGCATTTGCTTAAAATAAAACCCCATTTAAACCCCAAAATTAAATGAAAAAAATATTAAGTATACGTACGACCATGTTCCCAATTTTATGTCTCTATCAATTAATTTAATTATATATCATTTCTTAGTTTCCAAATTTAAGAAACCAGAAAGAACAGAAAGCTAGCAAACTTCCCACAAAACAATTTTTGTTATTGAAAACCAGAACTGTGCTTTTAATTTTCTTTGCCATTCCTACGTATATTTTTTTGTTTATTTTTTTTTTTCTCAACTGCAGCTTGTTTAGTTTCGCTCGGTAATTCATTTGTGCATTTGCGAAAATCAGTGGGAAAGGGCGCAGGGCCGTAGAGAGTGGAAGAGGGGCGCGGCAAAACATCAGGCGATCAGCGGCAGCGCTGCTGACTTCGCACTTCGGCGTCGTACTCCACAAGTCACGATTCACGCTCCACGATCCACACACACTTGAAGTTCTACTGCAGCACACGATCCACACTTGAGTTGCACAGTTCAAGAGTTACGGGGGAAAGATCGCGAGTGCAGTTTCTATCTGTATCTCTTATCAGTTGCAACGACTTCTCGAACATTTCAGCGCTTCATCAACACTCTCCTGGTCGAGTGTTTGTTGCTAGTTCAGTTCAAACACAGCAGCGGTGGCAGTAATAGATACATAAGCCTCCAAAACCTAGTTTTTTAATGGAGACTCTTTAAAATCACTTTAAAATCAGTTAATTTTATAGGATTTCCGCTATAAATAACAATAAAAGTATAAAAAGTTAATTAAGCGATTAAGATAGTCTAAGAATAGGAAGAGAGTAACATCAGTGTTTAAATAAATAGAAATGAGGGTACGGAAATTTCAAATAATGTCGCTAGAACAAGAGATTTTAAATGCAGATAATTTTAAATGGATTTTAGACCATATCCTGCATTTCTATAATCACTATCCTTATACTTTTTTATAAAAAATACTCTATATTCGCCAAACTTTACTTTGCGTAATACTGTATTTTTATGACAGATCTATAATTAATGGCTTCTATCTCGTTTGCTATAGTTTCAACCGCTGCTGTGCCCACTTCCTATCGACTTTTTTAGGCTTTTAATTAATAATGTGATGTAAGCCTCCTGAAAACTAGGGGAGGAGGCCTGACCGACCGAAATGAACCTAGCCGATCACCGGTCGGCGGTTCGAACTGGTTGCAACTGGCCCGTGTCAGAACAGGCAGAGCGGCAGACAGACCCCCACAATTGGCGAGCTCAACAATGAAGATGAAGCAATTATTTAAGGCTACTACTACTACTATGTGTACCTCCCGCCTGGCCGCATTTGTATCTGTACCTTTTGTTGTCCACTCAGTTGCCTTCCGGCTTTGGTGTGTGTGTTTGTTTGGCCAGGTGGGTGTGTTTGCCTTCCGTAGGCCTTCCATACATTTCGTATTTGTCCTAATCAATCCAGGCACATTACGCAAGACAACAACCTTGCCGTGTGACATTGAGACCCCTTTTCCGCCCAGAAGTGGGCTGGTCACCTCTGAAATGGAGTAACTAACAGATCGTTAGATTTCTTATTAAAGACCGACCCTTCACTTCAATGACACTCGCACATGACTCGAAAATCCCGCCCCTGTTTGGTGCTTCTGGAACTACGCAAGTATCGAGCACTTTGGCTATTTCACCAGAGGGACGAGCCCCCAAAAATCGCTCCGCTCGAGTTGACTGGAAATTATAAATAATACTCGTCTGTTTGTTTTGGTGCGCTGGTGATATTCCGCCTCATCATGTCCAGCACTCGAGGCCGAGGCACAAATATAGCCCTCGGTATCGTGTGATGGCGCCTTTATCGCCAGATCAGTCGCCGCACGGCATTCCACGGGGGTTTCACGGGGGCCCCACGGGGGTTTCACGCGTCCTCCGCTTGATATTTATACCAAATATCACTCGCTTCTCGCATGCACAATTTTTACGGCCGGAGACGTAGACTCCGGCTGAGTCGGCCGATCGCTTACCACCTATCTTATCGGAGAGCGGAGCAACTGCTGAGACACAGAGTATTTCCCAGTTGCCGGGCTCCTCCACCGCTGCTCTCCGGATTTCGGAGCTCCATTGAATTACTGATTACACCGGGACTCTGAAGCTTATCAATCTGGGTCTGGGGTGCTCTTGTGTGTGGTTCTTGTTATTGCCTTGTTGGGACACACCCACCTAGCGCCGTGCTATCTATCACTCGGCTCGGCTGAGCAAAAATGCGGATAATTGATAAGGCATCGGCGGCGGTGATTCTCCTCCATCGGTGTGCCATTCACTGCGGCATTGGGGAAACGTGACTTATCGCCAGTCCCAAAATTTTCCAATAGCCGTTGTGAAATGTAGGAAACCGCCCAGAAGTCGCTAATTCCGAAATGGGTATTGTCGGTAAATCACGTTTGACCGCAAAGGTCTGGACTTTTACCTGCCATAATTGTACACAGCAAACGTTTACTGATAATTTATATTATTTGCTTAGAGATTCTTTTAATTTTGCTTGATAAACTATTTTTTGTTGCAAGTGGTGTGTGGTTCAAAATATTAATTTTTTCATATGGCAAACATTTACATAATAAATCCACGAAGGTAGACCAATTTCCTGAGATATTTAGACTATCTATTTATGCGTCAAAGGAAAACACCTCTCATTATACAATAATAACAGGAAATGGGCAATGGCATCAACATTTATTAATTAATTCCTAATTAATTTATATTTTTGTACCGTGTAAAAGGACGTAAAAAAAAGAACTAGTATAACTCAGGAAATTCCAGCTCAATTCGGCTCATTAGGGGACCCGTAGAGTTAATTAAGTCTGGCTAATTGGTAATTACTAACCCAGAACAAGTGCCAAGCAGTTGTGGCTGCTGTTTGCTCGCTGAGAGAGCCGTATTTGTTGGCTTTTTCTCTTCGAGATACATTGTGTGCATAATATACATTGTTCAGATACTTTACGAATCCCGCGAATCGCTTTTCTCGCCGTGGTGTAACAAACGAGTGCAACGCGAATAAGTTACCGATCAAATAAGCATCCCAATTAAACCCATTCGAACCGCGTCTTGTGCCTTCATCCTTGCAGTAATCTTGAGAACAAACATGAGATATACTCACTCGCTCAACAAACGGCGGCAAGTGAGCAAAAGGAACAACAAGAACACCATCAAGCAGCTGAAACCGAGCAGGAGCCAGAGAAGCCGGCCACTCCCGAGCTCAACCAAGCCACCAAGGAACCCATCGAGGCAGCTGCAGCTCCACTAGAGCTCGAGGATAAGCCAGAACCAGAACTAGAACTAGAGCCGGAACCGGAGAAAACCAACAAGGAGACTCCTTTGGAGCTACCAGAAACCAAGATAATAACTGCAAACCCACCGGCAAATCCAACGACTGCCACCTCTGCTGCAACCCAGATAAGGCAGCTCCCCGAGAGCAATCCCCTCAAGCAGATTCTGCAAGCTGAGCTGCTGATTAAGCGCGAGAATCACTCGCCCGGACCGCGTACCATCACCGCAACGCTGCTCAGCGGCACCAGCGGCGGCCTGCGTCTCGAGGAGAAGCGTCCCAAGTCGGTGACCGCTTCGGTCTTTCGACCCAGCTCAGCTCCACCCTTGACCCCACAGCCCTCGACTGTCGTCGTCGTTGGCAAGAAGCCACAGCTCCAAGTGGAGCCCACACTGCCGCCTACAACTACCGCCACGGCAGCGATTATCTCCTCCAGTAACCAGCAGCAGCAGCAACATCAGTCACAGAACCTACAACCGGCTCAAGATATGAATAAAGGATTCTGTTCACTGTTTTCTGACGATGGACGAGGCTTAACAAGTAAGTAAACAATTAAAATATCTCTAAATATTCCTTAAAACTTAGGGGTGCTTCAAAGATCTCTTCGGAAAACACTAATTAAAATCAGAGATACCTTTTTGTTGTTATCAAATAAACAAATCAGGGTTTAATTTTCAACAATGTTTTTTCACAATAGAATATTGCCGAATACGTCAATAGTCTTATAACAGCTTTATCAATTATATCAAATCAAGAGACTTAAAAGCAATCATTATAGATGTCAGCGATAGCGAGATTTTTGCGATACCCCTCTATATATAACTCAATTTCGTTGGTTGTTGGGGAGGCCGTTATTCCAACAATCAGCTGATAAGTTGTGTGGAAATAACAAAAAAACAGGAACGATTTCGCGAACCGCTTTGCGGTAGTTTTCTGTGTGAGGTGCATCAGGTGCAGTGCTGCGTTCAAGGCTAAAGTCAGCGTATAAGCGGCAACAACACTCACGAATACACCAACGAGTACACCAACAATTCCCACCGTTCATACATATGCATTTCTGTTGTAGCTGGCTTGTTTATAAATTCTATGCAAAAATAAACAACAACCAAAGGCAGCGAACCCAGTGACGCGCGCGCTATTTGATGTGATTTGACGCATTGTCGTAATTCTGGGCACTGCGATTTGATTGGTCAGTCAGTCAGTCAGTCGTTTAGTCACTCAGTCTGTCTGGCAATCAGTTGGTCATTCAGTTCCGTCCGCTGGTCAGTCATTCAGGCGATCGTCAGTTCGGTGCCGCTTATCTGTGGCCGCAATTTGCGCAAATAAAACTATTTATTTGCAGTTCGCAAAAGTAAATGATTGTCCCTCCGCCCCACCGCCGCTTAAAAACTGCATTAGTAAACAATGTTCAAAGCGCTCGCCTGATAAGTGCATAATATATAAACGTGCTCATATATATAAGGGTATATATAGGAGGCTATATATGGTTATGGGGTGTTGGAAGGGGCGGATTCCCATCCGTACTTAACCGCAAGCCGGTTGCCGATGCAACTGCGCCCGGCCTCTTATGTCACATTTTGCCGGCATTACGCATACGCAGTGTATTACATGAAACCCCGGGGGATCGTTTATTGCCTAGATTAGAGTTTGAAGGTGCTGACTGTGTTTATTTTGTTTTCAACTGAAGATGTCGGTTATGGAATCGGTCAATATATTGCACAGTAAAGTGGGTTATTGATGGAAACGTTCTAAATAGCCCACACTTTGGGTTATAAAGTGTTATGAGTAGTGAGATCGTTCTATAGATTGAATACTTGATATTTGTATAGTTATTAAATGATTTCTTTGTTAAATTGTTAGTTATGCTAATGGCTAATAACAGAAATTGATTATAACTGAATAGAAGGTATTAAATAGATTAGATTAGAGTCTAAAGGTGTTGCTTTAATTTTTAAATGAGCCTAGGAACAATATTTAAAGTGCTTGCTATTTTTGTTCGCGATTTTCCTTATTTGATAATGAATAGAATTTCCATTTTTTTTCTTCTCTTCCATAAAGAAATATTTCCTAGAAAATCATATGATTTTATTAACATGTTTCTAAAATCGTCATCGATTGTTTTGGTCTTTCTTTCTCTATTCGAATATTTGGATATTTTAAATGTTTTTTCTTTTCTTCACGAGTGAGAGAACTTTTCCGTTCTTCGGCAGCCGCCGCCGTCGCTGCCTGGTGACAAAAAAGCAGAAATATGAATATTAACTTGAGCCAATTAATATGCTAAGTGATGGGGGGGACCGAGAAGAGGGAAAAGCGGCGGCGGCGGAGTGCCGAGCGGCAAGAGAGAGGAATTTTGGCGCGTGTGCCAAGGTCCGGCCATGGATCAAGCGGAGCTGTCTCGCATGTGTCCCAGCCCCCCTTCCAGCACCCCGGTTCCACTTTGAATTTCTGAATTCTGGCAGGCAATGGGAATGGGTATTTTTTCCGAAATGCCTCATGACACTTTCCACTTTCCGAGAGCGCCCCCTTAACTCTTGTCAAGCGGACCTGCAGCCCCTAATCGCTCTCGCTTTCACTACGGCGGCGGCCTCTTTCTGTTGACATTTTGCGCTGCCTGCAGACACAGATACATTTACAGACTCGGCGGACACTTTTTTTTTATAGATACTTTACTTTTTCCTATTCTTACCACCGCGTCTATATTTATTTTCGGTGCGTGGAACGTAAATAAACAGGGAGGCAACGCCACGTCTTGAATTGGTTCGGTTGTGCTTCTGGGGAGGACGGGAAGTTCCTTGGTTGGCGATGAGTAGGCCGTATTTTTATGTAATTCTTGTCACCTCTCGCTCGCCTCGGTATTTTTCCCAACATTTCAAATATTCCATTCGTTAGGCTAATCAGTTGTAACACTCGATCGCTTCGATTGCCGCCTGTCAGATACAGATACTAGTGTTCTCAAGGCGTTACACCACAGATACAGATAATCGCCGGTCGGGTTTGAGGCTTGGGAATGGGGATGGTCAAACAGAAGTAACCCGTTGACAAACAAAAACAAAGGCCCCACTGTAATTACCTTATGCTGTTGTGTTATCCGGCCGCAATCTACAAAAGCTAATATTTTTGTAACGATAACAGCGACAACGGGAACACTCCCGACCATAAATATCAATTGGGTACTTGGCCCGATACATTTCGGGGTAATGCGAATATAGTCAGTGGCAATTATGCTCGGGATCGAAGTTAAGGGAACGGAACGCACTTCTATCGTGATTAGCACGCGTGATAAGCACGCCCATCACGACCCGCAGCACAAATAATAAAACAGACGAACGGCCGGGACGATTGGTTGGATGGATTCTCTTCTAATCGCCCGAGTTCAAGTTCACAGCTGATACGATGATACGGATGAGTCCGAGTCCGGACCGGAGTCTGGCTGCTCTGTGTAAATTGTCAATATTTTTTCGGCTCTTACATAAAGCTATGCCTTCACATCACGCTCTGTCCCCGTTTTTTGTCTCTCTGATCTTCTCCGGGTACTTAAGTGCCCGTGTCCGTTCTGCGTCGTCTTGGTTGTTTACATATTCCGATTTTGATTTGGAACTACGTCACATCACGAGAACGAAGCGTTGCCGTCGCCGTCGCCGTCGTCGCTGCCGTCCTCTTCAATTGCAGATGATGACATAAATTTATTTAAATTGAAGCAGTTTTCGCCCGGGTTCTTTCAGCTGGCCCAAGATCCCTCGCAGTCACGCGTTGAGCATGAATTTTGGTGTGTGTGCTAATGCGGCAACCTGTTCCCTCGAAAACTTTCGAATACACACACGCCTCAAGTGCACCGAATGTGGCTCAAGTGCAGAGGAGATGCCTTTCACAAGCAGCTCACGAGCGACCTCATCGGTTGCACAGAGCAAAATTATATGTGATTTTATAAAAATATATTTAAAAACATTAAAAGGGACAAGATATGCGATTAATGTTCATAGTTCATCACTTTATATGTGATCAGTGATCCCTACAAACGCATAAAATACAAATTTTCCTCAAAAACGTGGACTAGATTCGTACTCGCCAAGAACTTTAATACGAAATTCGATTAAAATCCCAATATTATTCTACATAGATTAAATTTAATCGAAATAATCATCAAAATGTATAAAAGTAATTCGTTCTGTGCTCTTTGGGGTGGTGATTCGATGACTGGATGACTTGGTAGCCCAGTCTCTGGGTGACTGGATCACTGGGTGATGGTCAAGTCGTAGTGAAACTGCAGCTGGTGCTGCTGCTGTATTAGCCTTGTGTGTAGGCCCAGTTAGCCAGTTGGCCGCTAAATGCCAATCCCGGCCTTGCACTTTGGCGAAAAACAACACACATTCGATGAGCTGTAATATATGGAAACACTTTGCAAACATCTCATAAAATGCACTCGATACCGATAGACATAGATATAGATATAGATAGAGACCCCCTATAGGCGCTGAGTGTGTTATATTATCATGCGCCATAATTTCTGTTGTTTTTTCCGCAAAAGCTTCGGCACAGCGTTGAGTAGCACTCGAGTGCCATAATTACAAGTCCCGCTGCCGGGGTGGGTAGGGAGGACTTGGGGACGAGGTAAGACCTTTGGGCGTGCATTGTTAATTAATTTGTTTGTGTCGAATGCAGCGACCACAAGAGCAAGCAGATGTCGGGGAGGAGAGCTGTAGCAGCTACAAGCTGTGCAAATCCCTTATACACCGCTAATCTGATCTTTATTGCTTCTGCCATGAAAATGCATTTGGAATATGTTCCTGCACTGGGAAGGAACGCCATAAAAAATAAACATTTGTGAGTTTGAAAGAATACAACGAGATGTGACTGTTATTTTTCCATATAAAAAGTTGCAGTGTGACCATGCTATAAAAAATGAGGCCAAAAATAGGATATTAACTTAGAAATAAACAGAAACGATATTGATCACATTAAACTGATTCACACTTAATTGAGTATGACAAATGAGACGTGGTATTACATTACTTGGCTCACTCTAAACTATGCATTAATTACGACCTGTGTAGGCTGGAGAAGAGAGCTCAGAGTATCCATTGCAACTTTATGGCTTATATGGCTGCCGGTGGCAGTTGCTGCAGTTGGGATTTATCCGATTGTATATGGCTCTTGGATAGAAGTAAGCGGTTGAGCCAAAGCAAACAATGCACTCGCACTCACATTCGCGAACTTGGACTTGCATTTGAAATTCTATTTGGCCTGCGGTCGGTCTCCGGCGCTTTAGTTAGTTTTTCATTTCCATTTTGCAACTTAATAGTCGGCACACAGAGGCGGTTGGGACCAGTTTTATTAGCATACCTTATAGTATAGCGAACCCCATGACGGGAATGGCCTGGGATCGTGAGGGATGGGCTGGGTATGGGTATGGGTATGATGGGCCTGATAGGTGAGAGCGTTTAGGAATGCCTAGCTCGGGGCTCAGATGACGCGCATCCCAAGGCGGAATCAGCGGGGAAGATCGCCCCCGGGTTCAAGACCTCGGCTGATAAGCCGCCTTGCACCTGAGTTGATCTGGGGTGACAGCCATAGGCCTCCGATGCACCCGGTTCGCACCGATGGTTATTTAAAGTCAACCTCCCGGGTTCCTGTTTCCAGAATGTTTGTTTTCGCCTTTGCTTCGCTTGCATTCATTCCGCGTACGTCAATAGGCGCTTTTCCAAAATGCTGATTAATGAGACTCGCCGGGCAGAGTCATAAAAATCATGGCTCTGCTTCGATTCCAGTGCGGACGCAATTGGAGCGACTAATTTCACGAGGAAGGCGCGTTGCGTTCAATTAGATTCAATTGAGAGCTGTCAATTAGAGGCGACTCCGTCTCCGAGCGATAATTGAAAATTCGGCAGCTCAGGCAGCTTGGAAGAGCACACGCCAAGGGTTCCATTCGGAGCAGTTAATTAACAGTGGACGTAGACAAAAGCAAAATTGAGATCTAGCACCCCACCGCGAACTAGGTGAAACCGCCACTAACCGCCATCTTATCTTTGCTCTCTTCCGCTTTCAGTGCTTAAGGAGGAACCCGACGATCTGTCCCATCACCTGGTCTCCACCGCCTGCATTCAGCTGGACGAGATGACACCGTTCAGCGACATGCTGGTGGGCCTGATGGGCTCATGCCTGCTGCCCGACGACATCAACTCCCTGGACTCGACCACCTGCTCCACGACGGCCAGTGGCCAGCACTACCAGAGTCCCAACAGCAGCAGCAGCAGCAACTCCGCCGCCAGCAGCAGCCCCAGCAACAGTTATGCCACCAGTCCGCTCAGCCCGCTCACACCCAATTCTAATTCGGCAGCGGCCACTCAGTCCCTCAATCCCAGCCAGCAACAGCAGCAGCAGCAGCAGCAACACAATCAGCAGCAGCAGCAGCAACAGCAGCAGCAGCAGCCACATCACCCCCAGCACCACGACAACAGCAACAGCAGCAGCAACATCGATCCGCTGTTCAACTACCGCGAGGAGTCGAACGACACGAGCTGCTCCCAGCACCTGCACTCGCCCAGCATCACTTCAAAGGTGGGTTTCGGGATAGATTTTTATAAATAACAATAACTTACCATAAAATTCAAGAATCCCAGAACTAATCCCCTTTTCCCCTTCCTTTTGCAGAGTCCCGAGGACAGCAGCCTGCCATCGCTGTGCAGCCCCAACTCGCTGACCCAGGAGGATGATTTCTCCTTTGTGGACTTTGGAATGCGTGCTCCCTACATCCCCATGGGCGACGACATGCCTCTGCTCACGGAGACCGATCTCATGTGGTGTCCGCCGGAGGATCTGCAGACCATGGTGCCCAAGGAGATCGATGCCATGCAGCAGCAGTTGCAGCAACTGCAACAGCAGCATCATCAGCAATACGCCAGCAACAGTGGCTACCAGCAGCAGCAGCAACAGCAGCAGTCGGGTGGAGTCCACCAGCAGCAGCAGCAGCAGCATTTCTCCAACTCCCTGTGCTCATCGCCTGCTTCGACGGTGTCCTCGTTATCCCCATCACCAGTCCAACAGCAGCACCAGCAGCAGGCGGCCGTCTTCTCCACCGATTCGAGCGAACTGGCAGCCTTGCTGTGCGGATCCGGAAATGGAACCCTTTCCATACTCGGAGGCAGTGGTGTTAGTGTTACCGTGGCGGAGGAGTGCAACGAGCGGCTACAGCAGCAGCAGCAGCAGCAGCAGAGCAACAATGATTTCCGCAGTTTCCAGCAGTTGCAGCAGGAGTTGCAGTTGCAGGAGGATCAGCAGCAGCAGCAGCGCCAGCAGCAGCAGCAGCAACAGCAGTTGCTGAGCCTCAGCATCGAGTGCAAAAAGGAGAAATATGAGGTGCCAATGGCGCCCAGTTTGTGTCATTCCATGGAGGAAGCATTTGAGAATGACTACAGTAAGGACTGTAAGTATTCATTAATTTATTTAAATAAATATAGAAAAATATATTAGCAGCTAAATCGCAAAAACAAAACTTTAAGGGATATTATAGGAAAGTTTATGAGATCAACATAAATTAAGAGCTTACAAATTTCTTGGTTTATTTAAAGAGGCGTAGAAAAATGTAAAGATTTTTATATAGAAAAGTTTCAGTGATAAAAACAGAAAATTCACCTCCATTGACTAATTATTCGTGGAAATTTTACGACTCTTGAATTTTAATAGATTCAAGAAAAACATGAATAGATTGATTTACCGCCGCCGCCTCTGGGGACTTCTCCCCCTCGAGCCCTTCTCCCTTCTGGCCGCTAATTATGCTTTTTGAAAATATATACATATTCCACACAATATTCCGTCTCCTGCATTTTTCGGAGAGGCCTAATTTTATGGGCAGAGCGCGGGACTAAAAATATCCATGCCCGCGGAGGAAACTTGCTTTATTTTTTATGACATGTTGCCAACGCACACGCACACGCACACGCACACGCGGGCACTCCAACGCCTACATGTAAAAATAGAGGGAAAAAAAGCCTAGAGAGAATTTTCCGAAATTTTCGGTTGCGTGTCGCGGAAGATGTCACTTGGTTCTAGGGGGAGACTGGGAACTGCGGGAGAGCTAATTGATGTGGGTTCAAGTTTTCCACACAACGCTTTCGTTTTCGTTTACGCTTACGTTTTGTAAGCGTTTTTGCGTAATTTTCACACATTGCTCTCTTACCTTTGACACATGTCACCGCACGTTCTGGGCTCTGTGATTGATGCCTGGCACTGGCGCAGTGACAGAAATCGGGCCACGCCAGTCCCTGGCCCTGTCAATTGTATTGACTGCAAGTGCCGGGGATATATGACAGGCAGTAATAGGGAGAGGGGAGCGACCCCATTGACAGAGGCCTCTTTGAATTTTCCAATAGTTTTCCACCTTTGGCTAATCCCCGCTGATTTATGTCGCGCACACCAGGCGGCTATATACATTCGCGATATAGATACAAAGCTAAGGATATAGATACAGACGCGCACCCGTGGCCATATAGAATTTATTTATGTGCAAAAAAAACGAAAGAAAATGTTTGTGTTATGGTTTTAAATTAGCGCCAATGTCATGGGCAAAGGAATTAATTTTAGCCAGCGCTCTTAATTCAATAAATTCTGAGGATTAGCTTGTTTAGGAATGTCTCTCACCTAACTAACGTTTATTGGTTTATTTTTCTGTTTCAGCCACAAATCTGGATTGCTGGGACCTGCTGCAGATGCACGTGGCCGAGGCTCCAGTGAGTCCTACGGCTTCGCCTGCTCCCTGCAAGGTCACCACGATTCAGTTGCTGCAGCAACAGCAGCAGTTACAGCAGCAGCAGCAGCAGCAGCAGCAGAACATCATACTGAATGCCGTGCCATTGATTACGATTCAGAACAACAAGGGATTGATGCAGCAGCAGCAGCAGCAGCAAGAGCAGCTGCAGCAGCCCGCTCTCAAGATCCTGAATGGAGCCAGCATTGCGCCGGTGACCACCAAGGCCACCATCCGTCTGGTGGAGAGCAAGCCGGCAGCGCCACAGCAGCAGCAGCGCTTGGGAAAGCTAATGCTTCCCCAGCAACAGCAGCAGCAACAGCAGCAGCAGCATGGAAGCAAGCGACACCTGAACAGTGCGACAGGTGGAGCCGGCAACCCGGTGGAGTCGAAGCGCCTGAAGAGCGCCACCATCTGCCTGGATGTGCAGTCGCCGCAGCTGCTGCAGCAGCTGATTGGCAAGGATCAGGTGCAGCAGAACCAGGCCACCAAGCGGGCGGGAGCCGAGCGCTGGCAGCAACAGGCGGCGGAGAGCAAGCAGCAGAAGCAGCAGCAACAACAGCAGCAGCAGCAGCAACAGCAGTCCAACTCGGTGCTGAAGAACCTGCTGGTCAGCGGACGCGATGTAAGTGCCGGCTACTGCATTGTGCCCATGCGGCCCAAGAAGCAGCTGGCCAAGGTCTAGAGTCTGCCCAGAGATAGAGACCGAGACCCTCACCACCCGCCTCTCAATTAGCTAATGGAAGCACCCCACAGCCGGCTATGATTAACCCAAAGCAAACCGAGCAAGGAAAGCGGAGAATGCATGGACGACAAGCCCATTTCTACAATTTGTCTTTTGTAAATGGATCGATTTTATATAACTGAACATCAAAACTATATATAGATTGTAAACTGTAAAGTGTAACCAACAAAGCAACCTCCTCCCGCTGCGAGAGGAAGGCGGCGGCGGGCCTAGTTATAGTCCGTTTTCTGTAGTCCCTAAACCTAGGACGTTAGGACCTTAGGACGTTAGGACCTTAGGACATTAGGACGTTAGGACGTAGTAGTATATATACATAGCGGATAGCTCCTAGTCTAGATGCGTAAGAGATGGACTTTAAAATTATAAATTTCGTAGACTATTTAAAATAGTGCTGAGTGTAAGCTTAAGTTCGTAGCTTGGCGCAATTTGTTGATTTCTTTTTAAGTTTGACCCTAAGCCATAGCCGTAAGCCTAAGCAGCATGTTGTTAATTCTTCTGTTCTGTTGAGCAAATAATTCTGTTGTACATAAATCCAAGGATCGGTAGGATTATACGAGTTAGTTCTAGAGAGAGGAGAGGAGAGGAGAGAGCATCACAGAGCGGATCCGCCGGACGTAGTTTAGGAACGCGAGAATCAGAGAACGATTGCAATAAAATTGTAAACTATATAAAGAAAACAAATTCAAAATACGGCAACTTTAAGTTTTTTTACTGTGATAACATTTGCTTTTGTTGATTGATTGATTGATTGATTGATTGAGTTCCCATCAGGCACACATCAGGCTTACTTTCCTTAGCATCCCCCCCCCTTGATTTCTGTTAACTTATTCGAGAGCAATTTGTTAGATGTGTAAGCCTTGACTGAGGAGAAGCGGCACTGCAGCAGGGAGATGGATTTTAATATTCAATAATATGCAAAGACAGCCAGAAAGCGTTTGTTTCGAGTTCAGTTTTGGCCCTTTTGTTGCAACGAAGAAGGGAAGATAGAGAAAACCATGTAAATTGTCCAAGTTTGTGAACGAAAAAGTAGCAAAATTGATAACCGAAATTCGAGCGCTGAAGGTACAAAAAGGAAGAGAAATAAAAAGGAAGAAATCCCTATAAGAAAAAACAAGTTTAAAAAGCAACACTATAAGCACACACTAACTACTAGTGGAGAGTCAAGAAACTATAAACACATATACATAGAGCAACTATTAGCAATTAAAGAACAATCCTCGTGTGGCGAGCGTTCTCCATCGCACACTTATATATTATATATATACACACACATCTATATACACATATAGAGAGTAAACCTAGACATAGTAATACGGATATATAGTGCGTATATAGAACAAACCTCGGGTCGCCACTGAAGCTTTAACCTGGCAATAGCAGCAGCTTTTTCGATTCTTATTAGTTGTCGTTTTTAATTTAGTTTGTAGTTCCTTTTGTTTTTGTTTTTTATTAGCCCCTAAAAACCTTACACCTAAACGACGGAGAAGTACATACATTTTCCAAGACGAATGAAAGAAACAAAAAAAAGAAAAAAATGACGAAAAACATTATCTATTGCTGTGTTTGTTTTGATTTTTGTATCCTTGTATATTTCAATATTGATTTTTCATCGCGTACTGACCTACATACAAGGTGTGGGCGGTTGTGGGAGTTCTGGCAGCTTAATTAACTTTCGCCTCTCTGGTTGGCGTGTCTGACGCACATCGATGGATCCGAAGGGATCCGAAATCATAAATATCCAGCTGGCAAACAAATTTACACGCAACTTAAGCCTCTTTGAGGGGAAAGGGAATTTAAAATGCCCGAGAACACCCACTATTGACACTACTTTAGCCAGGCCATTGAGTTGGGATTCCGGCCCAATCCCTGAGCCTACTCCTGCTCCCTCCCACTCCCGCTTTGACATTCCGATAAGGCCCGGAGGCAGCGCGTGCCGCATTCTAGCTTGAGTATTGATTTTGCACCTCCACGACTTGGCTTGGGTAAACGTGGAGCCAAGCCACCCGTCCAGGGTCTATCCCTTTGCCAGCTTTACTTCCCTTCCGCTGCGCACAGCTGACGCTCTTCGCTCTTCACTCTCGGGGCCGACTTTCACTTTCACTCTCACTTTGACTTTCACTTGGGCAAAAGAGCGGCGCTGGCAGGACTCTCTTTTGTTGTGGCATGCGGCACGTGTCTCTTATATACTCGAGAGTCCCCGGGTCCGGGGTTGTGCTCCGCCGGTTTTATGGCCTACACGAGCTACCCACTCTGGGCCCAAAACTTTGCGTCACGGCTGGCACTTTTCCGGTGTCCAAAGTCCCTGCATTAATGAATCGCCGTAATTGGCTGCAGCTTCTCTGGGAACCCCAATTTGCATTATTCTCTCTGGGCGACACATGTGTGTACGTGGCCAAATATTTGCTGCCTACTTAGGAGCCACAGCGCCCCTGCCATGCATCATTTACTTTATTTACTTTGTTACTGTTTTTTTCTGTTCCTGTTTTCCTGTGTTTTCCCCGAGTTTCCCCTACTTTTATTTTGTGCCCAGGACAAAGCTTCTGTGGACCAATAGAAAAATTCATGGCAGAATCAGATCGGGAACCGCATCTACCTCGTGTGTGGCGAAATCGAAAGATGAAACTGAAACTGAAACCGATACTACCTCCGGATCAGACATCAACCTCAGAAACGAAGGCCAAAAAATAATAACAGCAAATACAAAAGTAAAATAAAACTAAACCCATTTTAGGAAATTATACTGTTTAGAAAATTGACAAGCAATCCTCGAGTTAGTAGTCCTAGTCACTAACCTAGCATATATATTCCTCTCGATAATCATTTAGTCAGAGCTCCAGATCCACGGAGGGGACTTGAGAATACTCGAATAATTAAATATATATAGCCCGAAAAGACTGCGAGCCGAAAACTCTGAAAAATTATATACACATAGCGCGGAACTTATATACATAGCATCTAAGCAGGGATGTAAATAGCGAGCAAGGATAAAAAAAACACCAGACGACAACTCTCAAAAATTAATCGATGTGGCTTTAACTAAACTTAAACTATAGGTCTCCCAGGCACGGGGAGTTTAGTCAGTAATTGGCCTAATATTTAGCTATATTTGATATATCGATATCGATAATAGTATTAACGGAACCCCCGGGCAAGTCAAATTCGAATCGACTAACGATAAACAACAGTAACAATAACGATATCGATAACGATAACGACTTCGTATTAGACTTCGTATCACACGGATCCCAATCATCACATTTAGTTGAAGTTTTTCGCGTGTTACGTATGAAAGAGAGAGAGAGGGGAGGGAAAGATAATGGCTAGCTTTATCGCGACGGAGTGCAAAATCGGGAACGGGAACGATATATATCAAACCGAGAACGAGAATCGAACAGAAAGTACATACAATACCACAAATATACCACATATACCTCAGTACATGCATAAGTACGATCGTGTAGGTCGCGGGGACGCGCCACATACTTACATACCTCGTGTATACATATAACATTAACTAAAATCTACATACATACATATACCTCTATCCTAAAGGACATATGCCTACTCCGACTTTTGATAGTTCAATACACCTTAGTGAATGTTGTGTGCGCGAAACCCCTTTGATAACGAGCGTTTTTTACTACCTCCAAAATTCTTGTTGTGTGTGTCTCGCATTTATAGCAATGAATTAACTAACTAACTAAAAACTAGGGCTAAATCTAAAGGTAAACTAAAGCTAAAACCAAAACTAAAACTAAATTAAAGCTAATGCAAGTCTAGAGCAAGTAAAAATTAAACTAAAGTAAAACTAAACTAAATGTTGTGTAATTTTTATAGCCTACTTATGTGCGTCAGCAGAGAGAAACTAACTAATACCTCGGAGAAAGCTTCAGTAAAGTAACGAAAAGGAAGAATTAAAGTACATTTAGTGAAATTTTGTGAGAAGTTAGTCAAGCAAGAAAGCAAGCATGCAGCCTCAAGCCCCAAACAAAATACAGATTTATTGTGCAACTTTATTAGCTGTAATTTTCTGGCTAGCAAATATGAAGACGACCGACACCGACACACGACATATCCGTTTACAGTAGCTCCCGATTTCGAATTCGGCCAACTCATCTTCATAACTCAAGGGAGAAGTCAAGGCGAAGGTGACAAGCACTTTGTGCTCCGTTGCAATTGATTTGGCGGCCGGCTGATTTTGATTAATGTTCCTGCTGCCAGGACTGAGCCAGGGATTCCCCCTTATGATTCAGTCAATTTGAAGTTCATTCCGAGCTCCTCTCATCAAGCCCGGTGACTCACTCGCCTCGTTTGCCCGTCGCCTTGATTAATTGTGCAGGCATTATGCAAAATTATATTATGATTGCCGGAATCAACAGGTCGGGAGTTGTGTCTACAAGTGTAACCTTTGAACAGGACCCCGCCTCGGGGCTCATTTGTCAAAGGCAAAGCCAAAAGAGGCGATGTGGAGTCACTTTCATGGGGCATTGCTTTTATTTGCCTTGCCAACCCATCTTGAACTTGAACCTCTCTCCGCCGGTTAATTTGCAGCAATTATTTGTGAGCTTGTCTGCAGACTAAGCTGCTTATACTCACAACCCAACTAGAACCCAGAACACACACACTCCACACACAACACAACACAACACCGAGAATACCTCCAAGTCCCCACAAGATGTTAGCGTAATTTGAATGCGTAGAGCGAAGAAACTAGCCTTGAATTAGACTCGAAACGTATCGAATCGAATCAAATCGATCCGCTATGTAAGGCAAACTAGTGTGTAAACGCCGCAAAGTATGCAATATTATACATATACACCTATATACATAAATAAATAAATATATATATATATTATATACAAGATGTCAAGCAACTTATACATATACATGCGAATGTAGTACGTACGATACGATATGGCATATGATATGATATGATATCTGTGGATTATAAAGTATTTTAATAAACTTTTAATAAATATTTTAGTAAATCCAATAAATCCGATAATAAATAAAGCCGAAACCCCCGTCGAATCAACGTCGATCCAGCAAGATAAGATATGAAATTTATCCAAGAGTCTCAGAGCGGGGAAATTTCTGTGTGTTTTCCTTTATTTGGGTAGTCTGAGTATGAGAAGGCGTCGCTGTTTCTGTTTCTGTTCCTGTTCTGTTCTGTTTACAAATTTTCCTCCACCGAGGAGGACTTCGATTTATGTGCATACATTGGGCCCTCGAGCATATTTGTATTGACAGGCCAGCCTGGGAATTGATTAATCTCCATTCGCCATTGTATTTGCCTCGACTGACTGGCAATTTATTAAAATCTTTTGATTGGAATAAATGATGCTGCTGCCAGCTAATCAAGTTGCCTGCCGACAAACTTTTGCCTGTCCTGGATCTGGATCTGGACGCGGATTCCTTATTGTCCTGTCCTGCCTGTTATGTTCGAGCACTTAAGTATGCCGAGCACACACTTACACACGGCTAACCTTCGTCCTTATCTCGAGATTTTCGTTTCACTTTCGGGGCCCAAATTTGAATCTTTCGCTTCGTTTCGCCTGTAAATAAATGACGAATTTGCGTCACACACGAGCGCTGAGACAAAATTAAATTCCGCGCAATCTTATGCCTACTTTATGTAGCCTGAAACCTGCGCATTATATTTCTAATACCCTTGCTAGATGTAACAGCGGCTGTTGTGCACACAAATCGCGCTGCTAGGGGTTCAAAATGTGCTGTTATTCGCACATCAGGCGCTGTTATTTGAATTTTTTCTAATTTCTGGATGTCTTGTTTATTTTAATGATTTTTTGTATTTATTAATATATTTTGGAGATGTTTAGTCATGCTTTTATGTGTACAACAGGGGCTGTTATGCGCACACCAAAGACATGTTTGCTTTTTGTTCCAAGCTGCAAGGGTATAACAACGTCTTCCAATCTAGATTGCAATTTTCCAGGGGTTTCTTTTCGTTTATTGCCCTTTTCATTTTTTGTTTTTCGAAATGGAAATATGCCTGGCGACAATTGCATTACGTATACGTCACGTTGTCTCCTTGACTGCCTCTCTGGCTGGTTGGTTGAGTTATTCAAGTTTGTTGTTTATTGATTTTGGACCCCAGTTCAATTTTCAATTCCAATTTCAGTTTTCAGTTTCATCTGGTTACGCAATGGAGGACCAAATGCCAATCCTTTCGTGCCCGCAGCAATTGCGTATTCCCTGGAGTCGTTGCGCAACGAGTGTCGAATTTAAAAGGAAAAAACGTTACTGTAGAGTCCTTCGCGGAGGAGGAGGACGAGGAGCACTGGTCCTTAGACACATTTGTTACCTACTTTTGCCTTTATTATGCGGTGACAGCAGATTTTTCTCCAGAAACTTGGCCGCTTTCAAGGCGGCAGCAGGACCGTCGCAAAGTGAAAGCAAAGTTTCGCTTTAATTGCTTTTGTTTTTCTATTGGACTTTCGTGAGTCCGTGGGCGTGGCACGTAGCCTAGCCTGGTGGCGCTGGGGTGTCGATGAAATGCGATGCCATAAAAAGGAAAAATCCAATTAGACGGCTTTAAACGGGCCGCCGCCGCCGCCGCCTTAGAGGAGCTAACTCAGCAGAAGGCAGGAAGGAAGGATCCGCCATAAAGACTAAGACCAGGACTAAGACATCAAAGTGACGGAGGAGTCGCAGGACGACTGCCAATTATTGTAATGCCTTGGCATTTCCGGAAGACGACCTGCTGCCAGTTGCCTTTATCTAATAGTTTCGTTTTGCGTGGCAGCAATTGCCTTTAATAATTTATTAGAGCATATTGGGGGAAAATATGTCCGGGCGGGCAGGGCCTACAATATATCAAACAATAAACCTATTACCCGGCGGCTCCCTCGATGTCCTGAGGGGCAGTGCGCGTGCCACATTCGTTACGCATACGCCCTGTCGGCTTTTGGGTTTTTTTTCTCCCGATGATGATGATATGTACATGCCCTCCGGGGCGAGTTCGCTCTGTGGAACAGAATCCTTAGCTGGAACTGGTACTTTTACTTTCTTTGTTCTCCTCTGGCTGGCACTGTTTGTTTGTCTATCGCTCATCTTACAGCACTTTCGCTTTCTTCGTCCCATAATTGCTGCAATTAGCCGTAGTTGCAGGCTGACGTAGAGCGAGGAGTCCGCGATGAAAGCATCGCAAACAGAGGGTTCACCAGACTGCACTTGAACTCTTGCCCAGCGGACACATCGTCACACCCGTCGGGGTAGTCATTTTTGGGCAACTTTATCTTCGTCATCGGCCATTGTCAATGCTGGCACTGGGGAAAATCGAAGCATTTCCAATTCGGAAAATAATTAAATTAGATTTGTTTAATATTTAAAAGTTAGGTCTATCCTTTTTTAATTTTTTCTTAAATACTATGCCCTTGATTCCACTTTCTCTAGAAAATATAGCTAACGTTTTATCTCTGTAATTTTAATGGCAAATCAATGATATGGAAAAATCCTGATAATATTAGGAGCTTAGGGAGCTGGTATTTTTTTCTCTACTAGAAAAATGCAAGCCGCCCATCGAATCTGATGTATTCCCCACCACTTCCTGTCAGGATGTCTGGGCGGGATTGGAAATGAGAACGGACTGCTTGACTGGTGGCCAGAACGAAAGCGAAAGTGGAGGCGGGACAGTCTTTGTGTCAATCCGAAATCCAAAGCATAATAATGTCCCGCCGCTGGATTCTGTTTCAACAAGGAGGAGCAGCAGCAGCAGGACCCATTCCCAGCCATCATTAAAATATGATTTATTGTGGCCTGCCCCCCTTTTTCGGGTGGTCTTTCGGCTTGGCTTGAGAGCTTCCTGCTGTGGTTGCTGCTCGCCTTCCCGGGGCTTTTCCGCAGGGACTTTTGGGCTTGAGCAGTGTGTCTTTGGTGACTTTAAACATTTTCATGACATCGGCTTAGCCGCGATTTTCCGCTCAATTTTGGCCAGTCTCCTAAGGTATCACAGGTTTCATCGAGTTAATAGCCCAGCATTTGCATAGAAATAGGGAAATAGGAACGGAAGACAGTTCAAGAGTTACGCACTTTGGGGACTCACTCGGTTGCCGGGGGATTTGGGGAGTAATTAAGCTGCAAATTGGTTAATTTAATTTAATTTACGCACAGATTGGTGTACTTAAGGCGTAATTGTAATTTCAATTGTAGGTCATTCATAATGAATACCAATAAGCTAAGATTAATTTAAGGCTATTATGAAAATCGATCCATTTATTTAAGTAAATTTGTTGTGTAATTAAGGGAAATTATTCCCAGCTGTGAGGTGCTTCCTGCTGGCCATTTATTTATGTTTAAAGAGGATATTGCAGAAAAGTCTTGATATTGTACTATGTTTTAAATAATTGAATACTATTATGCTTTGATTTTATAAATTGATTGATATTGCTTTTTGTATCCTCTTTCTTCATATTTTTATCAACAATAAACACGTTACTAATATTTATCCCCTTTTCTTCCCTTCCTTTTTCCGCCCCCATAAAACAGGCTAGCGAATCCGAGCCCATGATGATTGATGACAACTCCCTGGAGTCCCAGTCCCTCAATCTGGGCAAGTACGGCCTGCCCCTGCACTGTCACACCTCCACATCGGCGGTGCTGAGGAACTACCATCACAATCCGCTGATTAGCGGCACCAATTTCCAGCTGTCACCGGTCTTCGGTGGCTCCGATGCCGGCGGCGGTGTTGACTGTGAGACCGGGTCGGTGGTCTCCCTGGATGACTCGGTGCCCCCCGGTCTGACGGGCTGCGACACGGATGCCTCCAGCGACAGTGGCATCGATGAGAACAGTCTAGTGGATGGATCCTCATCGGGCTCGCCACGCAAGAGGATCGCCATGGAGTCGAGGGCCTCAAGTGAGCCGCCTCCACCACTGGATGTGGTGCCGTCTCTGGTCCAGACCGGAGATGAGGAGCTGGAGGGTGGATCCAGCAGCAACGCGCCCAGCAGGAAGACCTCCATATCCTTCCTGGACAGCAGCAATCCGCTGCTGCACACGCCGGCCATGATGGATCTGTGCAACGATGACTACATTATGGGCGAGGGCAGCTTCGAGTTCAGCGACAACCAGCTGGAGCAGGTCCTGGGCTGGTCGGAGATTGCCTAGGACACGGCATGCACTGCATTTCAAAGACGATGGCATTTTTGAGGGGAAATTGAAATTAAACTGAGAATCAAAGAGGAAGCTAGCCAAAAGATTGATTTTGAGCCTTGTGCGAGAGTGGCAACCGTCAGGACCCCATGCCCATCCCAGTCACCATCCCGGTTCCCCGTCCCCAGTCCCAAGCTAACCGACACATTTACAAACAGGAAGGGTTTAATCACACTTGAATAGTTTTGTAGCCATGTTAACTGCCTAGAACAGACGAAGAATAATATACACTTATATAATTTAGATTTTACACAGACAAAAACAGTGGAAGAGGAGCAAATACCAGTCGAAAAGGATTAACAAATTACGTAAACGAAAAAATTAAAAATGTTAGAAAAAATGTTCATGGTTTTTCCGCTAGAAAAAGAAAGGCTCAAACAAGTTTTTTGGTGATGGTTGTATTCCCGTTTTCATAACTTTCAAGCGCAAAAGCTGTGACGACAAAAAAAGAAGAGTTTTTGAACATGTTTTTACAAATAAATATAATTACTAGAAAAACTAAAAAAAAGCAACAAAAAAAATATAATAAACATTTATGTAATATTTAGTTATTTAAGTCATAATTTTCAATGTTTTCAAATTACAAATACCTTAACTTTAATTATTTTGAACTAAGTGAAAATCTTTACCCAATTCTTAACTCCAGGCTATATACCTTGTGCATTTCTATCAATTAATTAATAACTTTTTGTGTCGATTTCGTTCCCATTTACCTCTCAATATTTGTTTCTCTTAACGATTCTTACCTTGATTCTTGACGTAAACTAGTTTTTAGTTCTCTGTTTAAGGCGCCGCATCATACAAAACGAATTGTTTGCTTGCTTTAATCCAAATTCAATCAATGTTCAGTGTTTATATTCAACTATTGTGTTTATTTTATAATATTAATTGGCAAATAAATACAGAAATTCATTTCGATGAAAGTTGCATGCAGAAAAATCTGTTTGAAAATTGTTCTTGGTGGGTTGGTCTTTTCTTTCAGAACTCGGGTATTTTGGCTGACTAAGGATCGAGAATATATATTTTAAAATGAAAAATTCATTTTAAATAAATAATTCGCTGTGAATTGTGAATTCGCCACCAGCCGCTAGCCAAGACACGAACCATCTCGATTTGGTGTGTAGCACGGGTAAGTAAAATGTAAGGTAAAATAAGTTTTATGATTGAGACATTACAAAATGTTTTTTAAAGAAATTAGTTAAAAATGCTTAAAAATTAATTTATTTTGATAGATTATATTTAAGGTTTTAAAATATTTAAAGTATTCAACGCGTGAAAACGCTATGCATTGAGTAAAACTCTTAAAAACCTTTAATTCCAGAGATACAAATTTTTTTGTGCAAATGAAAGCTAAAAATAATCATAACTAAGCCAAAACAGACTCAATTTCAATTCGGAAAGCGTTTTTATGTTGCTTTTTATTATGGTAATTAATATAGAAACTAATTTACAAAATTAAAAAAATAAATTTTTTTTCAGTTTTTGACAATTTTAATGATTTTAATTTAACTTATTCAATTTAACTTATAAAATTTTGAAAAATCGTTCCAAAATGTTTTTCTCCAATTTGTCAATATTTTACTTCCAAATAATTAAGATTTTAATAGCGAATCGAAAAATATACGCCATTTGGCTATCCGTTGATTTTTGGCCATAATATGCTCTCAGAAAGACCTCAAATATTGTTAATTATAAAGAAACACTAATGAAAGTCTTAGCCGAAAAATAAAATTAATAATAATTAAAAATAATCATAACTAAGCCAAAACAGCCTTAAATTCAATTCGGTAAGCTGTTCTAGGTTCGTTTTTATTTGGTCAATAAAACTGCAAACTTATTTAAGAAATTTAAAAAAAATATATTTTTTTCAAATTTTGAGAATTTTAATGATGGTACCCCTTATAGAATTTTGAAAAATCGATCCAAAATTTTTTTCTCCAATTTTTCAATATTTTACTTCCAAATAATTAAGATTTTAATAGCGAATCGATAAATATACGCCAATTGGCTATCCGTTGATTTTTGGCCATAATATGCTCTCAGAAAGACCTCAAATATTGTTAATTATAAAGAAACACTAATGAAAGTCTTAGCCGAAAAATAATAATAATAATAATTAAAAATAATCATAACTAAGCCAAAACAGCCTTAAATTCAATTCGGTAAGCTGTTCTAGGTTCGTTTTTATTTGGTCAATAAAACTGCAAACTTATTTAAGAAATTTAAAAAAAATATATTTTTTTCAAATTTTGAGAATTTTAATGATGGTATAGATAGAATTATAGAATTTTGAAAAATCGATCCAAAATTTTTTTCTCCAATTTTTCAATATTTTACTTCCAAATAATTAAGATTTTAATAGCGAATCGAAAAATATACGCCATTTGGCTATCCGTTGATTTTTGGCCATAAT
>VNJO01006358.1:0-52493 GCA_008042535.1 Drosophila tani | reverse complement strand
GACTGGTGCGGGTCGACAGCGAGCTCCTACGACTTGCAGAAGGATTCTCCTTGGACGCTTTCTTGCGCTTGCCTGGCTTGGGCATCATTCATCCAGCTGCGCCCCCTGGTGCTGGGATAAATATACAATATACATATATCCCAGCACGAAGCCTGAACTTCCCAATCTCAACCTGGCTGCTTTTGTGCTCTATGAGATTAAGGTGGAGATGAAGGTGAAGGCCAGGAGGCGAAGGCGCAAGAAGTGGCAAGGGCCCTTGGCACTGTTCACACAGAAAATAAAAAAAAATAAAAAATATAAAAAAATATAAAAAAATCACTTGAAATAATTAGTATTTCTTACTTTTTTATAGCCAACAATTTATTCACAGCTCCTTTCAGCTCAGAGTCCCAAGCTAAACTGAACATTTTGGATTGCTGCAACTCAAAGGTGCTACTACTTTGACATAAAATTCTATGGCGTTCCGTCTTAGAAATTACCTTTTATATTGAATCAGGGGCCCTTGGCACTGGTCAATATATGGTATATCCCAGCACCAGGTGGCGCAGCTGGATGAATTTGCCAAGGAGCAAGGGAAAGCCGCTAAATTGTCAATTGTTGGCCCATTCTGAAGGATCGTCTCAACCCGGGAAACTTCGAGAGCATGGACAGCTTCGCTGCCGTAGTGCACCAGATGTTCCAAAACGGGCTGCGTTGCTTCCCAGAGGAAGGCTTTCTCAAGTCTTGCGTCATGCAGGCCACCTCGGAATTCGATGCTAGGCTAATCAGGTTTAAGGGGCTGGTGAAGGAGAGAATGGATTTAGCTCGCGTTACGGTGGCCAAGGAGCTGAAGGAATAAAAATATAAATAATAAATAATAATAAATAAAAAACAATTAAATTAAATAAAATAAAAATAAAATAAAATGGCAAGGGCCAAGGCGCTTGGCCAAAGAACAGAAAAAAGCCTCTAAATTGCTGGTGAAACTGGCCAATAAGATGTCGAGCGTCTTCGAGGAATAAAAATATAAATAAATAATAATAAATAAACAATAAATAAAATAAAAATAAAATGGCAAGGGCCAAGGGCCCTTGGACAGCTTCGTTGAAGTAGTGCACAAAATGTTCGAGAACGCGCTGCGTTGCTTCCCGGAGGAATGATTTCTCAAGTCCCTCTTCTTCGAGGAATAAAAATATAAATAATAAATAATAAATAAAAAATAAATAAAATAAAAATAAAATAAATGGTGGCGCAGCTGGATGAATTGGCCAAGGAGCAAGAGAAAGCCGCTATATTGCTGGTCAAACTGGCCAATAAGATGAACCGTGCGTTCGATGAAGTGGCCCCTGTCTAACGAACATATGGGTATAATTATGGCCCGCATCTTGGCCATAATCATAGAGCCCTTGCTGTTCACACAGAAAACAAACCAAAATAAATAAAAATAAAAATAAAAATAAATAAAATAAAAAAAATCGCTTGAAATAACTAGTATTTCTTTGTTGGCTATAAGCCAACAATTTATTCAGAGCTCCTTTCGGCTCGGAGTCCCCAGATAAACTGAACATTTCGGTTTGTTGCAACTCAAAGCATGACTCAAAGGTACTACTACTTTGACATAAAATTCTATGACGTTTCGTCTTAATTCATGTTGAATTAAGGGCCGATTTTAAAACATCGAAAAACATCGATGTCCAAGAAAGCAAGCAATGAATAATAACAGCTTCTAAGAAAGTGGCAACGCTACTGAAGTTTCATATCAACCAGCCGCTGCTTGGTTGGCAGTGGATAACTTATCGATTAAAAGCCCTTTGTGCACGGGTATTTATTGTTTCATAATTATGATTAAGTATACTAAATTTAAAAGTTAAAAACAAAACAATAATTACACTTTATTGTTGAAATAATTTATTCATAAGCTTAAGGCCCTAGTCGCTATAGCTTATATTTAAATTTTCGCACAATTTGTAATTGTGCTATACTGTCGTAATAATAATAATAATAATAATGTATTCTAAAATCTCATGCTGGCTTGCAGAAATCATTTTAAAATAAGCTTTTAGCGCAGAGCGGAGCACAAAAAATTCATAAAAAAGGTTTTAAAAATGTTTTAATACAAATTATTTTGTTCAGATCTTTGCTTGTACAGAGCAGCTTTCGTCTTGTTGCAGACCCTATACCAATATCATTTTCATATAACAATATCATATCACAATATCAATTTTCCCCCTAGACTTAGGGGTTTTTTGATGTCCTAGGCGGAATTTTAGGGGGGAAGAATTTTTAGGGGGAAAGTTTAGGGATTTTTTCCGGAACGATTGATTTAAAATTTTGAAGAAAATCTCTATAAAATTGCTTCTTTTTTATTATAAATCGCCTAAAATGGCAAAAATATCAAACTAAATACGAGTTTCATCGTAAATAGCAATTAGTACAAAATAAATAAATTAATTAAATCGAATTTATTGAGATTTGATTTCATTAACATATTTTTTAAATTTAGGGGGAAGTCTGGATTTTTTAGGGGGAAATATCGACTATTTGAGATTTTTTAGGGGGAAAGCTAAATTTTCATCTGGCAACACTGGTCGAAGCGCGACGCGACTCCGGGACGCTTTTCGCGAATTGAAAAAATATAGTTATAAAAAGTCAAAATCACCACAGAACCGGACAATATAGTATTATAAAGTTAGATTTAAGTTCGGATTAAATCAAAACGATGGCGGACGACCGCGGTGTAAAGCATTTTGATCGCAAATTCGTGGCGTCCAATTTGAAGAATCTGCTACGCTGCCCCAAATGCTCCAGCGATTACACTTACTCTGTGGGAGAGCGTAAGTACAATCTTTTTAATTCACAACTTACAGGAATCTCTTTATTTTTCATTGAATGTTTTGATTTGTAAGCATTTCGGACTTTTCGGGCGCAAGAGTTTTTTTTTTCTCAAATCCCGTGTGGATATGTGTGTGTGTGAGAGCAGCATTGTATGCTTGTGTTAGTGGCAGTGTTGCATTCTTAGGAAACAAGCAAGTTCAGGATGGAAAAATCAAAGCCAAAAACAGTTAGGCCAAACTTAAGTTACTCTAGCAATATTTTGTAATGAGACAAATATGTTTTACCTCCATGAAACGAATAATATTAGTAGGGAAAGAAGAAAACTTTTCGCTTGGCAAGAAAATTATAAAATATAGCAATTTTTTTAAGTTAAAAAGGCTTAAAACAAATGGTTTATTTAGGGCTCATATTTTTAATAATAGCCTTTATGAAAATATGTTTTAAATCTTAAATACACTAAGGAAATATATTTTTGTTGTGAAAAACAGCGCATCTCTAATTCGCTACATTATGGATCATGTTTCTCCATTGGCATTATCCATTTCTCTTTTACATAATCTTCTAAACATTGAAAAATGGATACATATGCATGAATATATGTACATATGTATGTACATATGTATGTATGCATTCCAATAAAACTAGCGGAGTGTTCATCAGCGAAAACTTTAAAGATTAAAGTGTAGTTTTTTCAAATACTTACCATAAAAAAAAATCTTGGTCGAATTATGAAAATAAAAATTAGTTATTGAAAAAAAATATTTAATTCCAAGAGAAATAGGTTTAATATTGAGATTTAAAGAGTTTTATGGAACTGAAACATGAAAAACATACACAATAAATTCTATTTGATTATTATTATTTATTGACTGAAGATTAACCACTATATCTCTCAAATTCACCAGACAATCATCGGCCCTTCCTTCTGCCATGCGGCCATAATCTGTGCGAGAGCTGCGTGTGGAACAATCGCCAAAATTTGACGTGTGCCGTGTGCCAGAAGCCGGCTCCCCCATTGATCAACGCCAAGGATCCGGCCAGCAAGTCCGGAGTGCGCGTGTGCGACTTCTATGAACTCAATTACCATGTGCTGGGCGAGGCCAGCAGCCTTAAAGATTTCCGTAACTTGGAAACGGAGGCGGTTAACGAATCGCTGACCCTCAGCTTGGGCAATGCGCTGATTATCCGGAAAACCAAGTGCAGCGAATGCGCCCAGGCCGATGCCATGGGCGAGTGTTCGCAGTGCAATGCCTTCTATTGCCGCCACTGTTTCGAGGCCGTACATAAGCACAGTCGCGTGCTGAAATCGCACACTTTCCATAAGATGCGAGGTGAACGATCGAGTCCCCAACGCCAGGAATTTCGTGTAGGCAAAGAATCGTTCGTCATGCCCTTGGAAAGGGAGTGTCGTGTCCATCGCCAGCCCATGAATATATTCTGTATTCAGTGTCGGCGCAGCATCTGCAGGAAATGCATGGAAGTGTACCATAGCAGTCATAAAAAGAAACTGCTGTCGGAGATGGTAAGCTAAAATTTGTTCTTACTTTTAAATTTCAATAAGACTTAGCTTGAAATACGGCTAAAATTCACAAAGAAGTTAATTTTCTTTTAAAAACATTGGTGCCCATTGCCATGAATTTAATTTGTGTGAGTAAAAAATACAAGAAACTGGCTAGAAATGGAAAAAAAAAAATTTGTTGTAATATTGCACAACAAATAGCTATTTAACTCTGAAAGAGTTGAGAGCTAGCCACTGACTCGCAAGTCAGGGCTGTGGGCATCTCTGCCTTAGAAGAAAACACATAGATGTGATGAGTTAAGACACATCTTTAGATAATATACTCGGTTACTTGGCTTCAGCCTTAAAGCTTAGCCTTTAGTCAAAATATTAAAGTTTAATTAACTTATTTTAATTTAATTTTCCCTTTAGAATCAACGCCTGAGTTCCGAGATACCAAACTCCATGCAATCGTTAAAATCAGCTATGAGGAACATTCACAATGGCCAGGAGGTAAGTGTTAGCTACGATTATATTTACTTACTAGTCAGGTTTATTTATTTCAACTATAGCTATAGGTATGTATATGTTTACAGTTGCATTTACAGCTAGCTATGTACAGTACTTGCTCGCTAAAGAATAATTTAGGGGCGTATTTCTCATTACAAATATGGCAAGCTCTTCCTTTTGTCCTTCCTTCGGGTTTTTCCACTGATTTCAGCTCACTTGCTGCTGCTGCTCCGTTTGATGGGCATCAGTTGTCCGGTATTTCCATCGGTCTTAATCTCAATAACCTCCAGCTTTTCCACGCTCACCTTCGTCGTCTCTCGCCCCACTTTTTTCTCGGCCTCCTTGGTTTCCCTCAAACTCTGCAGCTTATCCTCCTCTTCGCTGCTCTCCGGAGCTGTGGGCTCCACTGCGAAATCTATTTCTGGCAGTGGTTGTTGTGTGGATGACACAACAATGGGCTTGAGAACATAGGACTTTGTGTCATCCTGCGTGCTTGTGGGCGCCATTATTGTGGTGGGTTGAGATTGTTCGAAAGTGTCGTAGCTGCCACGCTCCGAAATGTCATCGATCTCGTCATCGATCAAGAGATTTCTCTCCGAGCTTTGTTCATAGACCTGGGCATTAATCCCACTGCCCACATGCTTGGGCTCTGGCTTGTGATTTTTGGGCAGGGATGGCGTGGACGATGAGACCTCGGCTGGTTTCTCCGCCTGCTGGGCAGCCTTGCGTTGCTTCTCCTGCCGCATTTTCTCCTCCATTTCCTGGAATTTCATAGCCAGGTATCTGTGTGCGAATGATCAGTTAGTTATTTAAGGGAGTTTTAATTTTGATTTTATTATATTATCTTACTTATCCACAATTGGTCCGTTGTAGTCCTCGGGGAACTTGGGATTGAAGGGCAGTATGTACTTGTAAAGTCGCTCATTTAGCACATAAAGTTGTGACGTAGTCGAACATTTTACATTGAACCACCAGTCGCAAGTCAGAGCAATCTGGAAAAGAGTTAGGATAATAATTAATATTTACATATTAAAACATTAATTAAATGTTATGATCCCGAGCACAACCGGAAAACCCATCACGCTGGCTTCTTGTCTGAACAGAACTCATAGTTTCTCTCATATTTCTCTTCGTTTGAATCTTCTCAGTAGAGCTGTAAAACTATCGACGATACTATCGATATTATCGATGGTTTTGCGCTCCGCGTCTATATCGATTGTTTTTTCAACCATCGATACATCGCGTTAGCAGCAAATCAGTGAATTCGTATAAAATGTACAAGTTTTTGCCAATAAATATAAAATATAAATGAATATAATCATAAATTCTTATATTCCTGAGATAGGACCGAGACATTTTAAATTAATTTTTAGTCATTATTATCAAAAACTATCTATAAATTCTATAGTCTACTGTCTAGAAATGTGATTGAATTTAATTGTTTATTTTGTTTAATACATAAAATCTTTTATAAATTATGCCATTTAAATTTGGTTGTTTAAGCAAAGTAAAATTGTTTTAAGCCCATTTTATTTTGTCGATAATATCGATATTATCGATGGTTTGGACTATCACTATCGAAAACATCGAGTGAGAGCACTATCGATGTTTTTACAGCTCTACTTCTCAGCTCAAATTTTATTCTTATGCTAACTTGCCTTAGTTATTAATTATTTTTATGAAAAACTAAGTCCTCCTACCTGACTAAAGATGGTGCCATTCGGGCAGAGGAACGATGCCTTGCCGCCATTGAGATCGCAATAGTGCCAGACCTGGCAATTGGTATCTGGATCGCCGAAGAATCCCTTGTAACGTTGCTGGGTGCACTCGAAACTGGTCTTGGGGATCTCTGCGTAGTTGGGATAATCAATGCCAGCCCTGCCCGTACTCGGTCCAGGATGTTTATCTATAAATAATATAAATTAGCCAATAAATAATATTTACTAAATATATGAACCCACTTGGTCCCTTTAGTTTGGAAACGGCCTCCTCCTCTGATCCCGTGGACGTTGTATGGTGATCATCTTCGCTGTTGTAGTCGTAGTCCTGGGAACTGTGCTTGTGCTCCTCCTGCTCGTGATGCTGCGGTGGATTTGCCACAATCGTTTGGGTTTGCTTCAGGTTTTGCAATATTCGTATCAGGGTTTTAATGGAGTTGTCTATATTCTCCGGTGTCAGAGTCTGCGGGAGATGATTGCTCGCTTGAAGCTTGTGCAGAATCTCAGCCAGGGATGAGGTGCGTATATCGGGCAACTGATCATCCTCACTCTGTGGCACATATGCTGGAGTTAGTGGGGGACGCTCGTGGGCGTACTTGAAGACTGGCTTCAGCTTAATGGGTGTCACTGTTGAGGGTTCCCGCAGAGGCAACTCTGGGCTATGTGGTGCACTTGGAGGCTTTCCTGAAACGTAAACATATTTTGGGGTAATCTCCACCGTGTGACTAGGCGTGGGCGGGGCCCCTGGAGGAGGTGCGGTCACGTAGATGGGACGTCGAGTGGCCTTGTAATTGTGCACCGGCTGCAATCGAAGTGTTGGCTGTTGCTTGTACAAAACTTGTGGCCTTGGGGTGGAGGAAATCTCTGGGTGAAGCTGTGGCGCCGGTTGGTGTTCAATGTGAGGAGCTGTTGTGGTCACCAAAATGTAAGCATGCTGGGGCGCCGGCTGATGCACCAAAGGACGCTCATGCTGCTGCTGCTGTTGCTGTTGCTCTTCATCCAGCGATTGCCGTGGGCCGTCAATCAGATAGTCAATATACTGCGCCGGTGCTGGGGAGCTAAAGAGGCATTATCTTTAGTTAACTTAGATCTGATTAGGGAATTTCGTTTAAATTAGGAACTGCCAAGCGTTAGGATGATAGTGAGGGACTGAGAAGAATTCATAAAATTTACCAGATCACATTTCCCCCGATCTATGGCTTACCCGAGCGCCTCATCCTTGGCAAATTGCGACTCCGAATGCGTCTGCTCTTGGACGTGGGCCATGAGGGCACGCAACGGAATGTGCAGCACCTGTTGTTGTTGGCCACCATACAGGCCGCCGTCGTACTTGTTTGGGTGATGGATCTGTGTCTGGGGATGATGGTGTGCCGGCTGATGGGGATGCAGATGGGTGTTTGGTGGATGGTGGCTACCGGCCAGTGTATTGCTGCTTTGAGCTGCCACCACCACCGGATGTGGAAAGTCGTAATTCTGTTGCTGCTGCTGCTGCTGCTGCAGTTGCTGATACTTTTGGTGTTTCATGCGCTGTTGCAAGTAAAGCACGTATTTCTCCTGGGGCGTCAGGTGCGACGGATGCTGCGGATGTGTGGGCGGGGCCATGTTGAAGTAACTCTCGTATTTACTCACATGCCCGCTATATGTCGGCGATTTTTGATGTAGTATCAATGCGGTCTTGGTGGATGTGGTGGCGGCGGTAACTGAACTTGCATCGGGAACCGACACGGAAGCGTAGCCAATGCTGTTGTGGGTGGGTCATCATCATGCAAAGCAGTTATGGATTTGATTGTAAGCAAATGTGATGTGAGAGAGTGATTTTTATGTATTTGTAATTTGTTTTCTAGACTTTATAAATTAATTATTATCGTAATGTCCTTGAAATCAATATCTAAACACTTAAAATTATGAAGAAATTGGTTCCAAAAACCGAAATAAGTTCTTATATTATCCTCAGCTCTATTGCCAATTAATTAATTAATTAATTTAACCATTTAAATTGAAAATAAGATCGAAAACAGGCAGGCAGGGTGGCTGTAAAAATCTCCGCTGAATTGCATGTCAACCCTTTCCTTTTGCCATGATTGTATGACAGATATTTGACCTGAGTCCCCTTTGGGTATTTATGACATGATTTTGCAATTTGACAATTACTACAAGAACACACGTGGATGGAGGTGTGTACACGAGACATGGGCCTGGTCTCATCTCTGTCCACTTTATGCCCACTGGCAGTGCCTCCTGCTGTACATCGAACTGCAATTCGAGTCGCAATTCGGTGTCATCATGGATCTTACGTCACCGCCGAAGGAGAAGGCCCAGATTCAGTGCTTGGAGAAGAGCAAATGGAGTCGGAGAAGGAGATTGTGTGGAGTGGATTGGGATTGGGTCCAGTGCATTTAATGCAATTGATTTTTCTGCCCAAGGGCATATTGTGCATGCAACCAGTATCTGCCTCAGACTCGGACTCAGACCGAGTCTCAATTCCCAGATTCACTTCAATGCAATAATTTAAAGTCTCCGTATCGCGTGCGTAATGTGCGTTTCGCAAGATGTTTCGAATCGTTAAACTATGCCATTTCTACTCCCTTTTCACTAGGTTACTTTTTTATAAACAATAAATAGGGGGACTATAAAAGCTTAAGTTAGTTATTATTAATATAATATTATAGTATTGAGGATATATATCTCTAGTTTCATTGTCAAAATGGCAAAATCAAAACTGAGCATTTCAGAAAAAAATCATCTGCTGACTCTTAATGAGCGAGCGCTCATCCGAATCGCTCTCTATAAGTTGTCATTGAAAGAGCATGACAAAAACGCTTCAACTGAGAATATTCAGCAGAAGAGAAACGAAGTGTTCTTCTTGTAGCTTGAAGATTTGTTCATAAATTGCTTTAAAAAATGTATTAATAATTTAAAATATTTATATTTTGACAAATAAATATGGAATAAATGGATATGTAAGACATTCGCATCGGATGCTTGGCTAAAGTCGTTGTTGTGTCGATGACATAAATCGAGTATGAAGTTGGCTACGATAGCAACACTTTTAATTACTCTGCATGCAATATTGCAACTGCACCGCACGCTATATTTGTGGGCGTGGCTGTGAGAACTGCCTGGCAAGCGGATGACGAGGAGCGTATTACCCATGAGATCAGAGCTTGACTTACATTTGAGCTTTCGCATCGCAGACTAGGCTGGCTGATGGCTAAAAAACAAGTGTTAATAAATCTTACCTTGGAGTCGGCTGCTGCTGCTGCTGTTGCTCCTCTACCTCCACCGCCTCTTCGGGGGCTCTATGATCCTCCTGCTGTTGCTGGTGCTGCTCCTCCTCCGCTTCCCCGCTTTTCTCCTCCTCGGAAGATGAGGCTGGTGGTGGGGGCTGCTCGGCTGAGGCAAGAACTCCAACGATTTGGGTTTGATGGGAATTTTTATGCGGCGCTTGTGCTTGGTAGACAATTTCTGGCTGCTTCAGGTTGCCATTATTGATGTTATTGTAATTGATGGGATTGGTGGAGCCGGGCTTGCTGCCGCTGCTGCTGCTGCTGCTCACTGGCGTATAAATAATGGGTATAAACTGTCCCGGCAATGTGTTCTTCGCTGTAAATGGCGTTAAATTGATTTTTGATTGTTTGCCACGCTGACGCTGCAACTGGGATGCCGCCACCAAACCCGGTGATAGCATCTCAAATTGTTGTGGTTGTTGGTGATGCTGCTGCTGCTGGTGGTGGTGGAGGAGGAGGTGTTGCTGTTGCTGTTGTGGTTGCTGCACTTGCTCCTTTGGCGGCGGCAGCGGCGGAAAATGCTGCACCGTCTTGTGCTGTGTGCGTGTAAATTATGAATTTCGTGATTACTTATGCTTATTTATGATCTATGAACTCCATTGTAATGGGGAAAAATTAAAAAGAAATAGACACATAACTTTTTCAATACTCTCGTAAATTGTTTGGTAATAATAATCATTGTATTAGTGAAAAAATACTTGATTAAATCCAACATTTCTACACATTTCTGTAATTTAGGATATTGAAAAAATTCAAATAATCCGCAAATTAACATTTAAATGAGCATTTTTTCTTGCATTTCAAAAGTATTAATGTCTTAAAATGTTTGCGATCTAAATTATCTAAGTTTGTTTCAATAATTAATTTTGTATAGGTCAGCTTATTTTACCTAAGAAATATTTTTCCCTTTTTATCTTCTTTTAAATAGTTTCTCTAAAAATATATATTAAACATAAAACATAAAACATAATGATCTTGCCAAAGACATGATTAAACAGTTGTTTCTAGAAATACCCGTAGACATCCTAAGTACACAGACTTCACAGTTGCGAATTTTAGTGAAACGCAAACGGTAAATGCGCCTATACATAGGGGGACTACTTGTGTGCTTTGAACTATCCATACTCTCAAGAGCAAAACTCTCAACTCTCTTGCCCAAACAAATATACTTTCTTTGTTTTTACTTTAATTGTGGCGACAACAAAATATTTAACCTTTTTAAAAATAATTTTTTTTAGGGATTATATTTTTTTAAATTTTGTTTTCGTAAAATTAAAAGTAAAAATAACTAAATACCCCCTCGGAAAGTGTAAAATTGGTTATTAACTTGCCTTGTGCGATGGGTTCAATGGCTTGTAGGCAATAAAAGTGGCACCCGAATCGCTTAGTGGCTGCTGCTGCTGCTGCTCCTTAACATGGCCAGGTGGAGGATGTGGGTGGGGATACGGATGCGAATGCGGATGTGAATGCTGGTGGCTGCCAATGGCCATGCTGTGGTACACCTCGGCTGCGCCCGACTGATAGTGCGAAGCAGGCGGCGGATGTGGCGGTCCAAGGTGATGGGTATGATGCTTCTGCTGCTGCTGTGGCATGTAGGCCACAGGCACTGGGATCCTTCCCGGCGGCGGCGCCTGAAGCTGTGCCCCGCCAGCCGACGACGAGTGCTTGGTCGCATACTGCTGATTGATGGGCAACTCGGGGGCGGGCAAATAAAAGGCCATGTAAGGAATCAGACGACGACTCCGCTCCGAGGCGCTCAGATCTGAGTCGCCGATGATGCTGGTGTTGTGGCTGCCCCGTGGCTTCCTAGCGATCTCAGGGGATTGGAGGGCAGAACCAGTGGCGGCATGGCTAGAGGGCAGCAGGCTGAAAACTGTAAAGAATGAAATATTTAAGTTTTAGAGGGTTTTATTTATACTTTAGAGGACTAGAAAATATCTGCGTTTATAAGAATTATTAAAACAAAACTGGTGGACTCTTAAAAAATATCTAAAAACTTAGTCGGCTGGGTTTTTGGCTCAGGTTAATAGAAATCTCAGTACTCCGTGCTAATGTAAGCAAAATTCGTTGTCGCTACACATCAGTTCCCAACGGATTTGTATATTTTCACACTTTGTATGATTTGTGGGCTTGTCAAAATTTAGTAAATTCAGTAAAATAGAGTATTGGTAAATTATAGTTTGTGAAATCAGCTAAAGTAAACGGTAAATATAATCTCCTGTCTCTTGGAGTCCTCCCATTCGTTAATGTGACCTCGCACACAATCCTCTAGTTGGATACACTACACGCGCGCACGAAGACTCTGCAATCATGTCCAAAATTAGCTCTGGGAACCGCCAGTTGATCACGCGCAGCTCCGATGTGGACGCACTGGCCCAGCGGGGCTATAATGTCGGTCACAAGATCGGCGAGGGGTCGTACGCCACGGTCATTACAGCCGGATATGCCGATGAGGCCGGACACGGCGTTCACTTGGCCTGCAAGATCATCGACAAGGCCAAGGCGCCCACAGACTTTGTGAACAAGTTCTTTCCGCGCGAACTCGACATCCTGACCAAGATCGATCACGAGAACATCATACAGATTCACAGCATCCTGCAGCGCGGGCCCAAGATCTTTATCTTTATGCGATACGCCGAGCACGGGGATTTGCTGTCGCACATCAAGAAGAACGGTCCCATCGAGGAGAAGCAGTGCAAGATCTGGTTCCTGCAGATGTCCAAGGCCCTGAAGTATCTGCATAACATGGATATCGCCCACCGGGATCTCAAGTGCGAGAACATCCTGCTCTCCAAGCGTCTTAACATCAAGCTGGCCGACTTCGGTTTTGCTCGCTACTGCCGCGACGACAGCGGTCGGGAGATGAAGTCGGAGACGTACTGCGGATCGGCGGCCTATGCCGCACCGGAGGTTGTGTGCGGACGACCATATGACCCCAAGTCGGCTGATGCCTGGTCCCTGGGCGTCATTCTGTTCATCATGATGAATGCCAAGATGCCGTTCGATGACAGCAACTTGACCAAACTGCTGGAGGCCCAGCGCAATCGCAAGTTCGCCTTCCGCCGGAAGCTGCAGGACTCGATTTCGGCCCAGGCCAAGGCTACGGTTGCAGTGCTGCTCGAGCCAGAGGCTCATGGCCGCTGGAATATGCGCGAGATCCTCAACTGCGCCTGGCTGCGACACACCGAACAGACGCAGCCAGCGACCCCCTAAAGATTAATGGCCATATCACCCGATCTTTTGGGTAGTGTTCCGTGGCCCAAGGAACCACTACCACCATCATTTGAAAGTAAAGAAAGGAGTCGCAGCGTGCGCTGATAGCGCGAGTAGATGTAAATTGAAGTTATCACAGAAATTCACTCGTAGTTATTCAGATTACATCAAAAACTCTCATATTTATATAACAAATTTTGTATGACCAAAAAACTAAAAAGTCCAGTTGTCTTCGCTTTTTTTCATTTACTTTGCGGACCAGTTTTGGTTGATTGATTAAATTGATTAAAATCAATCATTAGGATATGTGAATAGTTTCTATTATGTAATAGTGTTATAGGTTTGCAAGAGCAAAGACATTAGAATCTTCAAGATGAGTACTCAATACTATATTTTCGTGCCGGCTAGATTTCTGTTTTTAAATAGCGGAGATCAAAGAGAGCTGCTATTCGTCGCCAGCTGAAAAGTAGCTTGCATATTGCAAATCGAATTTATTTTAGTGACTATTAATTTTCAGCAAGAGCGTAACAAGAAATGTTCTATCCAAATTATTCTGTTCAAACAGACATAGTTTATATTCATCGATTTAAATATTTTTGGTATATAAAAGTAAAGCTATCCGAAATTAAACGACATTCCTATTCAATAAAGGCGATATTGTGCAATCGATGCAAACATCGCAATTAAAAGACTTAGAGCAGAGACCCAACGAAGCCTAACCAAAGAAACAAAGTACGCGCTGTCATAACCGTTAAAAGAAAAACTATTATAAAATAGCATTAGGTAAATTTTCAAGCAAATTTTTCATGCTTCTTTTCCCCCCGCTGCATATGGCCAAGCGCCAAGTTTGCTTTATCGTGTGCATTGTTGGCCACACTCTCCGCCTCTGTTGGCCGTGTTTAGTGAGCCGAGATAGTCAGTCGGGAGAAGCGCATACAAAAATACATTCCAGGGGTGGCAGCACGGCCTCGGATGACAGCGAAAGAAAGACGGTAGTGATGCGCACTGAACCCTGCCCCAGAGAGAGCGACTCACTTCTAGATAAAGGGCTTTCAGCTAAGCCAAAATTTGTTAAAATATTAAATTAGTTTTAATAGCTGTTTGGTGAGTTTTAAAAAATATTGCTTGAAATTTTAAATTGTTTTAAAAAACCTTTCTGCATATCTTGTACTTAACTATCTGATGATTTTGCAGCTCTTACGTTAGCAGTAAAAAAGGAACCTCATTAATTTTAGTCTTTAGACTCTTTTGGTTAAAATTAACCAAATTTGTAATGCTTGTTACAGACATACACATTAAATTAGGTTTTATGACACCTCGCAGGTGATTTAAATATGTTGATTTAAAGTCGATGAACCCGTCAGAAAGTAGTTTCAAGCCAAATTAACACAATAGCAATAAAGACACACTTAACCGGCCTCTATGGCCAGATCAAAAGTTTGAATTTCCTTTAATAAGCTGTAGAAAAAGCCATCTCCAAATTAAATTAAATATTGTGAGAAGAGACTTCACCTTTACTAACAGCCTAAAAGACAATTGGAAATTTTTTATATTGATTTCTAGTTAGTTCCTTAAACAAAAATAATGTTGGAATTTAATTATTTCGTCATTAATGGACCATATTTGTTCCAGAAATTAGCTAATCCTGACTTTTCCATTCTCAGATTAATTACTTTCAAAGAAGTTTCTGTTGAAAACTCAATCATGTATTATAATTTATAATCCTTGGCTCTTAAAGTCTCATTCTGAAATGTCCTAGTCTATTTTATTTGGTATCTTTAATTCTTGACTAAACATTCGAAACAGAATCCCAAAAGTCAAACATTTGAAATTAATATGGTCAAAGGATTGTTTTCAGAAAAGAGCCACAGCACAGCCAGCACTCATCAATATGAGTTATAATTTCGGGTGAATTAATTTTGGGTTAGTCTCTTCAATAAGCCTTTGCCATGGGACTAATCACTGCCATGGAACATAAGTAATTGTGTGATTTTGCTCGATTTCGCCATTCCTGGCCAGTTTGGGATTGGTATTGGCTCGGTTTTAGCATCGCTTTCGTGTCCTGTGCGGTGGCATGTGTTGCAAGTTGCCAGTTGCCAGTTGCTAGTTGCACGTTGCCGGTTGCTATGTCGACCAGAAATCTCTGCAGACTTTGGGAGACCGGGCCACGACATCGACGGTCGACAGTCGCACAATAAGTGTCCGAAAGTACGAGCCAAATCAGAGCTGTGGGGCGAATAATTTGCATTGGAGAGCGGGGCCGGGCTTAAGTGGCAACTTAGATGCAGGGAAGGTCTTGTTGTTGTGAGTCAGAGGGCAGGGCAGCCATGGCAGGGATGGAAAGTATTTATTTATATATTGGTTCTCATATTTTCAATAATTTATTTCAAGTATTTAATTTATCTAAATAGATGTGATATTTAAGGTACTCATTAAATAATTTATTTAAGTTCCTTGGAATGTAGGTGAAGCTTCTGGTACCTTCTCTCCACCACTAGCTGCAGGTAGGCTACATAATAAATTTTATGACATAGCCTGTGCCAGCTTGTGTGGGTTTCTATGTTGTCTAAAAAGTATTTTTATTTTACGACTCTTTTTCATGTGTTTGGCAGAGAGTCTCTGCGCTCGGTCGGTACACCTGTGCGTATGCGTAATGCAATTTTGCATTAATTAATATAAGTTGTGTGTGTGGGTTGTGTGTTGTGTTTGTGCTATCCCGCCTGCGGGGCACTAAAATGTTTTGCCATGGCTCATCTGCCATCTGGCTGCTGCTGTGATGGCCAAATTTCCAGTCGAGAGTCTCGCTCCCAAGTGGCTCGTACGGAATTAATTTTGGGGCAACAAACGTGTCAGATTTATGCTGTCCCTCTCCGGAGCTGATACTGAGGCTTATTAGATCTGCCTTCCAACTTCCGGCTCTGGCATACATAAATCCTTTGAAAAATGGTTGTATTGGCCGCTCTCATATATGGCTAATAATTTTGTGTTGCATTTGGCTTTGGGATTTTCGATGGACTCAAGTCGTAAATTGAATTGCCAATCACACTAAGAAAAAACTCTGCGTTATGGTACGTTATTTACAAATAAAATGTACTGTTTTGCCCATTAAAAGAATATATTTAATATTATGAAAATGATTATATAGTAATACTAAAGACCAGTATAATCACTAAGATGCAGAACGACCATATATTTGAACTGCAATATGCAAGCAATTTTATTGCAAGCTACAAATTCGTAAGGAAATAATAATTTATTAAAATTAGTATATGAGAGTTTGAGCAGTTATATTTTTTTTTATTATTACCTCCACTTTGAGAACATATTTAAGACTCTATAAAAACGATTCTCTTCTCACATGCTGACTTGCATGATTAATTGTAATTAAAATGTCGTTACTCATGCAAATCTATGACAAGCAAACACGACTTGTCTTACAACTTTTTATAACTGCCAAAGTTGAACTCTTTTTTTATTCCATTCATTACTCAACAGTTTCCCAGACTGTCTAATATATATAAATGGATTGTTTTTAGACAGCCGAGAACAAACGACTTCATTTTCTCGCCCAAAAAAAAGAACAGAGAACATGAAGGTGAGGAAGTGCCTCTCCTAAATAAACTTATCATGGCCAAAGCCGCGGCGGTGCCCCCAATGCGACTTCAATTACAATATAAAAAGAGGGGAGTGTGCAACCGAATGTTGAAAATGCAATTAGGCGGCCGCAAAACAAATAAACGCGCGGCAGTGACAAAAGTTTGAGAATGATTCCTGATTGGGGCGAGAAGAAGATACTGAACCCAACAGCTCCCGCGGGGATTTTCCCTTGTTATCGTTGTCATCCGCGCCACTCTTGCGAATTTTCACAGCTAAAATCCATGGATTTTTAGCTGTGTTTTGCCCAGTTGTCAGTTGGTTTATGGCCAAAACACATTAAGCGAACCGCATAAAAACATTTTAGCCGCAGTCACATCACAGTTGCTGTTTTTACCCGCCCCGCCCTGCCCCCAAACACCATCGCCGTCGCCCACACACACGCCAAATTCTAGTTCAAAATCGGAGAGAAGCGCTCCAAAAATGTGCGTGGCCCAAATCAATGAGAAGGAGATACACGGATACAGATACGGATACGGATACTGATCAGGCCATATTTGCCAAGCACTTTTGCATGTATTTTGCATAAAATTTGCAAATGATTTGTTGAGCGCTTCTTATTTTGTGCAATTTTGATGCAACGGATGCCCCGGCGGAATGATGCAGGTGATGCAGGTGTTTGGGTGCACCAGACATGGTGGAGTGTGCAGCGTACACTCACCTGTTCCATTGGGGTTAATTCACTCGCCCCGAAGCCAAACATTTCACGCTTTTTTGACATTTCTGGCGCATAATTTGATTAGATTTCGATACGACGAGCAAATTGTTTTTGGTCACTCGTTTGCTGCAGGTTTTTCGGGGGAATTTTTGGAGTGGCTCCTCTGTTCCCTCCGCTGGTGGATTGTTTTCTAATTTGTTTTGATTTTGGCCAATGTTTTGTGACCACCGCCGCTGGTATCCGTATGCGTATGCATCGCTCAAATGCAATTAAATGCAAATTTATTGCGTAAATATTTACTTGAGCGTGAATGAATTTTAATTTTGTCATCGCTGCCCCGTTTCTGTTTCCCCCTCAAACTCACCCATTTCTAATTTTTTGCTTATGCTTGTATTGAAACACTTGCGGCGGTCATCTCATCATCAGCCGCACCGCGCCGCCTGAGGTTATCGAATTGTTCACGACGACGACCACGGCGTTCACCGGATCCCCCAATCCGATCCGATTATTGTGCCACTCAACTTGCGCCTTTGGCCATTTATGGTCCCAAATTGTAAAGTCGCCCATGTAAGCCATTAAACTATAAACTCCACATCTGTAAAGCAGGCATTACACGAGTGAGCCGGGTCCAAGAAGTCAAGCTCAAATTGCTAGCTGTCCAAAATCGAAAAAAAAGATAGTGGCCACAGAGATTTGCCTTCACTTACGATCTTTTTGGCCAGAAGACAAATTATATAGGGGCCGTAAAAGTGCAATAAACCAAAAACGTCCAATTTCGGGTGGTCCAAATATTAGCCAAACCTAAAGTGCGAACTAAATTGTTAAGTTAACTTCTGTTTAATTATGTGGTGGGAGTTATGAAACATTTTTCTAACACTAAATGTTGATTAATTATCTTGGAAAAGTGTGAAGTATTTAGGGACTTAAAAAATTATTTGCAATTATTTGCAATTAATTGCAATCCTTTCTAACAATGTGCCTTGTATTAGGATATACATTTATAAATTTATCTATCCAAAACCCAATTTAAGTTGGTTCACACCAATCGTAGCTAAATAAAATGTTAACTTCATGATTTTCCAGCCACACCAACCGTGGTAATTCTCAATTGGCAGCAGTTCACACCCCAACCTTAGCCTTTTGCCACTGCCTCCAGTGGCTAATATAGTCCATTGTTTCAGCTAAAAGCCCACCTTTAAGGCAGCAGCATTCCTGCAAATAATACTTTACTTTACGCTTTACCCAAAACGATCATCGAACTTTACTCTCCAGCCAGAACAAACATCCGCCTTGGGGCGAAGCTGTGACTTGATCGACTGCATTTCCTATCACAATAAATTATACAAAATAATACGAAAACGTAAACTTTTTTGTTGTGACTACAAGTATATTGTTATTTTCCACGCTTTCCGCTTGTCGGTGACGACAATTGCGCCAGCAAACAGAAAAAAAATACTAAAACGTCGGACAGAAACAGAAAAGTGAATGGGTTGGTTTTCCATCCATTCCTCCAATCGGAGGCTATCGCCGCAGTTCGTTTGCAAATGTCGCAATCTGGCACTGGCACCCATTATAAGCATTTGAACTGTGTGTTGACGTTTGGCGGACGGACGGTCAGTGCAGAAATACGAAAAAATTAGCCGCCCATTAAATCAACATTGAGTGGAACACTCCACCAGAAACCGTTTTCGTCTAGGTTGTTGCCTTAAATCAATTTGCGTTCATCAAAAGTCAAAATCGTCGACGGGCACGTTGTCAGCCGCCAGTTTTGCAGAATTAGTTTGGCAATCGTCAAGATTTGAAGTGACATTTCAACCCTATTCAGACCAGATTACAGATTAAGATACTAGAAAAACGGCAGTCTGCAAGTCCTTATTATGCTCCATAGTGCATTCACTCCAAAAAAACATTTTATTTTAACATTCCATAAGCAATGATCCAGGACTTTCCAATTTTCCCAAACTCAAACTTTTCTTACAGAAAATGAAAGCATATAACATTCATACATGTATAGTCTTCTTCAGGCAACCTGGGCTGTGTTTAAATTTCCATTCAGTGTTGGCAATTTGTAGTCATGTCTTGGGATTGAACTCCTTTATCCACCGACGACCGCTCCCACTCACTCACTTCCACTCCAATTTCAGTCGTCCAGCGATCCATGGAAATGTTTGGCGGAGTAATTGTTATCATTGGCCCGACCGTTAATTGTATGGAAATGGAAAATGATTGTTACACTTTCTGCTTGTGCATTTAGTTAACGAAATTTGCAAACTCATTCCGCCTTCCATCCATCGGTCAGTTGCATCTCATTATAAGATTTACATTTCACGGCCAGCTTGGCAACGAACAGAAAAAAAAGTCTGCAAAGTGCTTCCTCATACACAACTGATGTGTTTCCTCAAAAAATGGGATTTGCAAATTAAATGAATATCGTTTTCATGGAACCATTTTGTGATTATTTTATTGAGTTATAAAAAAGGAGAGCGGGTGTATTTATTGGCTTATCTTTGCAAAACCCTAATTAACATAAAATAATAACATTTTAGATTAAAATCTTAGTTAATTTACGAACTCGTTAAGTGTGTTTACCAATTTACTAGCATCCGGGTTCTAAGTATAAATATGTAGGATTTTTACAGAGTCAAATTTTAAAATAATTTATTGTATAAAAGTGTAGTTATTTAGACCAGCTTCCTACATATTTAATTAATATTATCTAAAAGTTATATTTTTAAAGGAGACAACTATACATTAATTTTATGTTCAAGATTATTTCCTTATATCTTAAACTTGTAACCCCAAGGCTGTCCAAATTTAAAGCCATAAATTTGTCTATCACACGTTCTCCAGACAATCACTTTGCCTCCGTATTTTTTTTTTTTCGTGACCCTAACGTTTGACCCTCTCCAATAAGTAAAAAAAAGAAAAGAAGGAAAACCCCAGGCCCACTGCGCTACACGAGGTGTATGAAGCACGATTCGAGTGGTTAATTTATTTATGAAGGCTTTTATGGGACAATCGAAAGACTTAAGAGAGAGATTCTGGCCTCACTGCCATAATTATGTAATGAACTTCTTAACAACAATGCTGACTGCAGAGATATATAACCAATGTTTGCCATTGAAAAATGATTACGCAAATTAAATGTAATTTATTTGCGCATGCAACGACGGCAGGCAGAGGCAAATGGCTCGAAGCTGATTGTTATCACCCAAAGAGCGCGCTCAGCCAAGCCAGGCAAAACAAATTTAACTAAAAATTCACTTACAGCCGAAACAAAAGCCACAAATAAAACTCATAAAGGCCCAGACAGAAATGGAAACGGTAACATTGCATAAATTAAACAACAGAGAGACTGCACAACTTCAATTTAGTTTTTATGGCCACGGTTTCGATCGATTTGCGGCGCTACAGCAGAAATCAAGCATTGCGATCGATCTGCTGTTTTGTAGTAAGAGATCGCCTTAGATCGAATCGGCCTGCAAGGTCGCCCAGCTGCTGCTGCTAAATGTGGTTCACCACTCACAGATCTATCGCCTAGATCCGCCAGCGATTCCTCAGAATTATTCAAAGGCAGTATGAGAATAAAGCATGATAATTGTGCTTGTGAGTATTATAAATTTTCTATACCCTCACAATAATATTTCTAATATAAAAGAAGAAAGATTGGCAAAAAAAATAATTATATCAATAATATTTCTGATATAAAAAATTATAAAAGATTGCCAATAAATGATGAGTGTAAAGGATATTGTTAAATTTTCTAAGGATTTAATTATATTTGTTTTGTTTATTTTATTTTATGAAAAGCTTTTCTTTATATTTCTGAATAGTCTAAAATAAAATATTTGTATATATTTGTGTATGAAGGAAAGAAGGTTGTGTTTGTTTCCTATTATTTAAGTAACAGGACAAGTTTGTAATACCTTCTCCAAGAATATTCATTCCATGGTTAAAAACTACCCACCTTGATGATTTGTGGTCTGCTTGTGGTTCTAAGAACGCTGTTACGCTGTTAAATAATATCATTGAAAGCGGAAATTGGGTGCTGAGGTTAAAGTCAATGCGTTCAATACATGACGAGGCCGCCGCCGCTACAACGATTACTAAATGGCAATTAATCCCAACTCCGCAGACAAAATTAATCGGTAACTACTAGAATTAGTTGCCTTTGTGGCTCGTTGATAGTTTTTGATCGAAGCCGAAGCAAATCGAGCGGAAAAAAAACAAAGAAACGTAAAAACGTAAATCTGGTTAATTAGACCGACGTTGTTGGTCACGTTTCTGGGTTTCCTTGGCTGCTGCCCTGCTGCTGCTGGGTCTGGGTTGGGCTGACCAATGAAATCTATAACTAATATGGTTTCTAGAAAATCTGTCATAATCTGTAGCACGAACTTGTACGAGAAAAAAGCGTGCTCAAACACAAAAGGGTAAACATTGAAGAGTGATCCAAGGCTTAGTAAAAAAAAGGGAATTATTATTGAATGAAATAATACCGTTTTTAAATAAATATGGTCCTTTATATTTTGAGGAGGGTTCTTTACTGTTTACTTACTGCAAAACAAATCAAATATAAACGAACCTTTTCGGCAGAGAAGTTTTTATTTTTATTTATATGTATTTGGCTTATAACAACAAGTCTTATATCAAGCTTTACTCTTTCTAAAGTTATTAAATATGTATAAAGTTGATATTCTTGTCTACCACTAAATAATAACCTGATTAGTAGCTACTTAAAATGTGTGAAATTAAAATGTGCTCTTTAGTTAATATTGTAAAAAACGTTGCTCATTTATAAATAAACTTCGTGCAAAGCCACTCATAAATTTCGCATAATTTTCAAGCAAATGTATCAAACTCTTAACTAGAAAATGTAGACAATCGGTAGCTAATTTTCTATTCATGGTTAAAGCAGGAAGCTATTATAAAGCAACTTAGCTCGGGGATTCCCTTGATAATCAATTTAAAAAATACATTTTTGTTTTGTGCATGAACAAATTAAGGAACCCCAAGTGCTCTTCGACCCGAAACGGTCAAGGGCGTTAGCCCAGTGAAACGAAAATCAAGTAACTCAGGCTGACCATCACGAAATGAGCTACTTCTGACCCTGTGCACTTTTCGCCTGTGAAAAACTTGAAAATCTCCCGCAGACAATGGAGAAGGAGGATGGAATTTGAGCTGACTCACAGCCAGACCGGCCATAAATAGTAATTTCCTGCGCTCAAAGTCAAAAAGTTTGACAATTTTGCCAAGCACTTTAATTAATCACTCTTGCAGTTGAAATAACATTTTTAAACGAACCCATTTTTGGCTCGTTTTTGCGTTCTTCACGTTGCTAAATATCAGAAGCCGATCGCGGTTTAATTGTTTATTCGAGATCGTTTCGTCTGGGTTCTCTAAGCTATGGCTCATGCCAAGCGATTGTTGTCTCGACTGCCCAAATTAATTGGCTTAATTTGGAAGCTTAACTTAGCTTTGCCTGGCTTGGCGTTTTTTTAAGGTGTTAACAATCGTGTTTGCATGTTGGTTTATTGCCACAGACCACCAGAAACATTTTTTTTCGGCTGTTTTAGAACGTGAATTGTGGCCAGCCAGCCAGCCAGAAAATGTTGGGCTAATCCAGTAAGATCGGTACATAATAATTACCTTATCCGGACAGCGGCCTTCAACTTCAGCAATTAGCCAAATCATGTCGATAAATGTGCGTTGGCCAACGGCCAGTTTTAATTGTAGTTAATTAATGTAAATGTTTGCAAATTTACTGCACGATAATCATACAGTTCCAAGTCTATTTTTATTAATTACACGGTAACGTTTCCTCCAGGGAAATACAAAGAGAAGTCGCGATGAGAAAGAGAGAGATATTAATTAAGCTGAGGTCAGCGTGAAAAGGGGTCAGATGAGTTTTGATTTTACCTTAATTGGGCTAATGAATAACCCGCTGAGAGCCGGGAGCCAGCCATACAAATATTTGAGTAAAAGTGGCTATAAATTATCACCCGCTAACCGTAAGATCTCAGCCTTGACTATTAGTTAACAAATGAGCAGTAGACCAAATTAGATAAATAAAGACAATCGGATATTAATATTCAACACCTACAGAGCTAATAATCAGAGGATATAGATATAGATTAATCTAAATCTTGTTCTACTTTATTTTCTGACATTTTGACACCGTATTTAGACATTGGTCAATGTAATTTCTTTGGAGCAACAAGAGCTTGCTCTATATTACTATATCCTATCCGGGGCTGGCGTGTTCGATTCGTCATGATGTGCAATGCAAACGAAAAATGTAATTGAAAATTGCTACACCACCTTTTGATTTGATTTTCCTGCTTCGCTTGGACTTCAAAATAGAGTTGATTAATGGATATGAATCAGTGATGTTAACAAGACTTACAAGATCTAAGTTCAGATTAATATTTAGGCATTTTTACAAGTTTAATTAATCTTAAAATAAGATTTGCCTGTTACAGAGCTTTGGATACCGTGTATGTCACAGTCGAGCACACTCGCTTGAAGCTTTCTTTAGCCAATTTTTAAAGTGTAAATATTTTAAAATTCCTCACATTTATCCTCCATCAAGGAAGAGTCACTGAGCAAGTCACTGATCCGATGAATGAAAGGAAATTCCACATTTGATTGAGGAGCCCCTGCTCTTAAATTCCCTCTGATCATTGTCGTCATTACTTTCCACTAAGTTAACCAACCAATCAACCTGTCCCGATCCCGAGTCGCATCCTCAATGATGATGTGCTTATTGTATATAATTTATTTGCAATAAAGCGAACAATTTCAGCTATGCAGCTATTTTGTGCAATCAGTTGCAACAAGTGCACTGTAGGCCATGGAGAGACGGGTTCAGTTGGTTTATGGCCATATTTGTCAACCCCCGATTTTGCTTGGCTTTAATCCAAGTAATTTCATCTATGCAGGAGATTTTTTTTAAAAGTCTTTTGTGGTTTTAATTCAACACGCGCCACCTGGCCCAGAAAAATCATTTTGGTTGCAGCAGCAGCAGCCGGTGAAACTTTCACCCGGGCTCATACATATATCACTTGCTTGATAATTAGACCACTAATTAAACCCGAATGCCGACACTTCTTGGGAGGTGGGACATAATTTTACTAAGCCGAACCCGAAGCTTCAGCGGCAACAACAATGCCCAATTATGTCACGCTGTCAACTGTCATCGGGTGAATATATGTGTGCATGCATCTTACAAAATATGGGGTATTTTGGGCTTTATACTTTATGTAATGTCTGTAATTTTGGGGAATTTATTACTTTGGAAAATTAGTTTTATTATTTATTATCAGTTGATTTTGAAACTATTATTATTTATAGCAAACTCCGAAAAGATACGGGTTTGAGACGAATGTCGCACATTTTTTGGCGAGTTTCGAAATAATGGAAGGTTCGAAAAATCAATTGTCTACATTATAGGATGTTTCTTACAGATCCCTTTTAATATTGTAGTTAATGTTCATGAGCTAATATACCAATAAAATGAACCAGGGTATATACCCTTCGAGTTGACCAACTCAACTCTGGCTTCCCCGTTTAAGTTACGCACGAGCCCGTAATCTAAAACGAATTTGTCCCTAATTTCTTTTCGGCAAAAACCTTTGTGCTTTCTGACTCTAAGAGTCAACGAAGCGCCTAATTTTCCTCTGAACTTTTTTCTTTATTTGTTTTGCTTTTCTTATGCAATTTTCATTTGCTATTTTACTTGAAGCGTTAATGTAAGACGTGAACTTCTTTGTTTGTTAATTAGAGAGCGCAACAAATGAGTTTCGAATATGCCATCTTTTGACTTTCAAATTTCATGTCATTAGTCGGAGATGAGACAATGAAAACTTAATGACCTGAAGTTATCAAAGCGATATTAAAATCCGATTCTTGGCACCGCAGCACCGGTTTTGTTTTTATTTCACCGACAACCCACGCTTAGTGACAATAACCAAAAACGGGACCATTTGAAATATTTTATTTGCTAGAGGAGAGAGTTATAAATCAATTAAGTTATTATTGAAGGCGTCGAACAAGGCGTTGAGCTTGTTTCTAGCTGGTGAAATTTGCATTCGTCTGGCATCGATTTGGCGTAAAGCCTTCCGCCTGTGAAAAGGCACTTGACTCCTCGGACAAGTTGATAACTATTCGGCTTGGTATTGTGTAAATTTGCCAAAGGCCATAAAACAATCAAATCCATTGGGTGAAAAGTGGATGAGAGACTTTACAATAAATGCAAATGCAAAGGAAAGAAACATTGAAGAAATGTTTATGGACCGATGTATGAAATACCCCTTACTTACTCCTTTACTCCTTATATGGAATATACAAGGTCAAGATCTATATATTTTTCTGCAGTTTCAATAACTAAAACACATCGTACTAAATACAGGGTGATTAATAAAAAAATGTATTACAGAAAGCAATAAGTTTAAACACACAAAAATTATTTTAACAACGAAAATAAAGCTTCAAGTGTTTCTTAAGCTTTTCTATATGCTCTTCAAGTATTCCCTCCAACGCTCAATACCTTCTAATAGGGTACAATGTGGAAAATACCCAAGGTAATTCAAACGAAAGAAAATCCGTGGGCTGGAACTGGAACCTGGATCGCATTTTGGTATGGGGGACTCTGAAGGAAAATGTAGTGTTGCAACCAGCTCTCTCGGACGTCGCGTAATTGCGAAACTGCCTCGAGGACATTGGCGGCGCAGCAGCGGAGAGTTTCTTTGCGGCGGCCGCTCAAACTTAAATGAGTTTTGCATATTGCAAATGCTTAAAAAAAATTTCCTTAATTAAATCCGATCAATCGCGGTTAATCAGGAAGCGGGAAGCTGGAAAAGCCAGGCAACATTGAACTTGAAACGCGCCGGCCAAAGTGGCTGCGTAAAAGTTGTGCAACATGTCTTTGGCCAGTTTAAACTCCAAAGAGGCGGATTGCAAAACCTCTGTGCGGTGCGGCAAGCTTTGCTTTTATTTCATTTTATTTTATTTTATTTCGAGTTTTTATCTACGACTTCGGTGGCGTTGCAAATCCTGTTTTGGTCAAGGCGCTCCAAAGTAATTGGGTTAAAATGCATTTAGGGACCGAATAGTACGTGTCATTTCCTTAGCTCTAAAGCAAAGCCAGTTTGAGTTTGAGTGTCTATAAGAAATGAACCAGGTTTGTTGGTTTTTAAATGTTTACCCTCTACCCCCAATACCCCAATTAAAATATTTTAGGGGTTAGTGGAACCCGCAGACTGCCAGAAATAGTCCTCTCACACAAGAGATGATCCCTGCGAGCGAGCTTAAAAAATTTTTATTAAAATTTGTTTATATTCAATTACTTTATCCAACTGGTTGCTCAACGCATTCCCCGATGGCAAAATAGGAATAAGCTAAATGGGAATAGAAACCATCAGTCAGAATAAATTAATAATCCTATGTTAAGCCACTCACGTCTCTCATTAGTGCATATATAGTTTCGCATTTCGCACTGGTTGCTAAAGGTTATGTACTCCTCCTGAAAGATCTGAGCACACACCGGATCGTAGGTATCCATGCACTTTTTCACACACTTGGGCTTGCAGATCTCCTTTGTCGTTTCGATGAGCTCCGATTGTCCACTGTTGATCCGGGCGCATTGCTCGACCTTGAGCAGACAGTTGTTGTGGAACACATGACACCGCTCATCAGCCATGGCCCAGACCAATTCCTTTTCGGCAGAGCACTTGTACTGCACATTGCAGCGGAACAGGTCTCCTGACTCCTGACTCTGTATGCATTCCGGATAAACTAGCAATAAGGCCAGGGTCAGGCCAAAAGTCAGCTTGCTGCTTCCGTGCATGTTGTTTGGAGAGGGAACTATGGAAACTGAGCTTCTCTCTCCCGCTTCTGACTATATTTATACGTATTTGGAGAATACAATTGCCAATTTTAACCTGTTTGTAGAGGTCTAGGGCTTTTTTTACCCTATTTAGTACAGTTGTAAATTAAGAAAATCTTAACTCAGAAATATATTTGGAAAATTGAAATGTTTTTAAAGTACTTTTAAGAAATTTTCCCTACGCTTAGCTCATGCCTAAAATATTCATTTTTAATTATTAAATTAATTATTCTATTAAAAAATGTCATAAATATGTTAAAGAGCAAAATACTCTTACTGGGCCAACCTGGTGTTAAGGGTATTACTATATATTTATATATATCTATACCTTTTGTTCAGTATTATTAAAAGCAAACAAAATGAATTGCGAATCAAAACCAGCTTATTGTATCGTATCGTAGATCGTATATTTTTTTATAGCCCGCAATTGAGATCTAAGATAAACCGAAAACCCCTCTGCTCCTGCTCTGACTTGCTAAATATTCTTGAAAATATTCACAAAAGTGAGCTTGAAACTGAGCTTTAATGATTTCATTGTGCATTTTGAATTTAAGGTTATTTGCGTCACACTGCAGCTCACAAATTGGATGGGAATAGTTGCTAGATAGGATTAATTACGCCAGAGCCGGAACTTAAAAACAAATATATTAAAATCAAAATAAGATTTCTTTTCTAGTTTTAATTTTGGAAAAATTCGGAAAGATTGACATTGATTTTTAATAAAAGAATTAGTTGAAATCCCTGAAATGGGTAACACAAATTTATTTCTTTCTTTCCCAAAATTTCGTGGTTTTTTTTTCCCATAGAAATTCCCGAATAGGATGGCTTCTTTTTGCTTCACAGATTGTGTGACTCGATTCAGTTAACGAAAGTGGTTCAAACAGATCATGCTCACCACGGAGCAGTGGCTGCTTTCTATCCATTTGAACATCTTATTATTTCAATTATCCAATTGCTAATAAAGTCCACGTACGCCGCTGACCCGACGTGTTGTGGATCACCGGCGATCAGTGAAATGTGAAACGAGAAATTCGCGCTGAAATCATTTCAAAGTCATTGACACAGACAGTGTCCGCCAGCGAGTGCTTACATTTGGCTTTTCTTTTTATTTTCGGCAAACATTTTACTTTTTCTTTTCACGCCCCTTACCCCCCCCCCCCCTTTTTTTTTTTTTTTTTTTTTTTTTTTTTTTTTTTTTTTTTTTTTTTTTTTTTTTTTTTTTTTTTTTTTTTTGCTTTTCTTCCCATGTGGAAATGCAAGTGAAAAATCTTGTTTGCTGCCGTGGACATACATAAATACATTTAAAATACATCCGCAGCTGGTCGGTCGGTCGGTTGGTGGTTGTCTGGCCCGAAGCAAATTTATGGACCTTCAAATTGTGGGTCTGCAGCGACGCCGCCGCAGAAAGTTGACAAAACTTGCAAATTATGTAAAAATGCAAACTGTTGCTGGCAATTAGTCATTTTTTTGGGTGTTAAATGATGACTGTAATTGGATTTTAGGCAGCATTAGGAAAGTCATTCGTTTTTAGGAAGTTATTAACGTAATTGCTTGGGGTTTTCTTTTTCGGCAATGATGATGATGGTGGTGAGGTTGCAACGAAAATACTGTAACTCCATGCAGAGCGGGAGGAATATTTTTACATGGATGCAGCATTCCGGCGGGGCCATCTGCCCAATCTCCCACGAAGTCACTGGCAGACAAATGCACACATTCCTGCCCTGCCCGGCCCTGTCTCCCTCCCGAAGGGAAATTGCATTTTCCGCTGCAAATGCCGCGTACTCGAAGTGGAGCACGTTTACCTCAGCTTTGCCTCCTGGCTGGCTCTGGCTCCCAACTATGAAACATTCATCCATCCCATCCAGCCATCTATCAATCCCCATACTCCGCAACCCATTCCCAGGTCGCCGTCCAGTTTAGATATCCACTTGGCGTTGTAATGCACCGTCAATGGTGATGTTCATGTTGATGGCGATAATAATTTGTATGCCATTCCATCAATACTGGGATTTTCACGGCCTGAACAGTGGCAAGTACACGACATTCGGTAGCATTGATTGCAATTTGAGTAATAAATAAAAAGATAATAACAATAGATGACTTTCCGAAGTGAGAAAACCTTTTATTTATCCAAGAACTCTAGGAAAGGATCTGACTGTCGAAAAAAGTTTCAACTTTGACGTATTTCTGAGATTTTTTATTACGAATTTTTCTCTAAAAAGACGTATAGTTTTAAAAAAGATTACAAGAGGGTTTTGAAGAATTAAAGCAATATTTCCCCAAGATTAATTGTTTTCTGTCTGAGGCCCATTGTGCGGATTATCCGCCGAGTGCCTGCCAGACAGACGGACGTGGTGGATGATGAGGACACATTGCGAATCCGCGATGGAACCGTCGCGTACTTTCGCTCCAATACACAAATATACATAAATGCAACTTTGAGCACGTAATTGGGATTTTGGGCTTTGTCGGATCCAGGTATTTAAACTTCATTTTCATATTGCCAGCGACAATTGGTGGTCAAAGCCCCGCAGAGAGCGAGCCCGCGCGCAATTGTTGACATTTCGTAAAGCAACAGGGATTTTTCGAGGGGGAGTTTGGATTGGATTCTCTGCAAGTGTTGCATAATCTGTAATATTTTTGGTACGTAGACTCAAAACGGCATTTGTTTTTTGTATTTTCGAGTGCGACTTGAACGACCTTGCTCTGGTTCAGTCACCCAATCAGAAAAAAAGCGACAACAAACTGGTTTCCTCCGATTCTTAGTAACTATGGTGGTTTTGGTAAATTAAAGACTTTTGCACTTACCAAATGCCAATGACAGAATCCAGCAGCCGCTGCTGCTCAATCTTCCCTTGGGGATCCGCATTCTTCGATTTAATCACTTCTTTTTTTATTTGTAGAAATGTTTATTACAGTCTCGTATTTCAGGTTGGTTAGTGAAGCATATTTGTCAAGCAAACTGAAAGTATTTATCAGACGCCAGAGATAACATTTAAATAAATTGGATTGATTTTGTCAACGAAATTAGCATAGAAAATATTTTTAATTTAAAGTGCTTAGAGTGAGGGGCGTTGCCATCTTCTTATCTTTATTTGAATAAATTATTTCGGACAAAGAAAAGAATGCTTTTTATTTTTAGAAACAGTTTTGTATGGGTTTTTTATTTTTATTGTAGCGTAATTTAAATAGGTGGGCAAACCAGTTCACGAAAGTGTTCTGGAAACTCGAAAAACGAAAGGTTTTCTTTTATTTTCTGGTGAAATCTCCCGCCGGGAAGATGCTAGCCAAAGCCTCAATTAACATAGATTTCTTTGTTTACTTTGCAATATTTTCTACAGCCTCTTATGATTTACAATAAAGGCCTTAAGTTGTATCTTTCTTTTTTTTTTTTTATCAAAATTGGGGACACAGATCTAGATACATTTGAAAGGGTCATTTGTTTTGTATTGTTGAGGTCACAAAATATTTATTTTCCGGCATTGTTTTCGATTTTTGAGCTTTTAAGCTTGTTCTACATCACTCTTCATAAGTTTCACAATTTATTATTTTTGCTTTTTCTTGTCACTTTACACCGTATGCAAATTTTAGTGCTGAGAATTTTAATCTCTTTGTTTTTGCCCAACTTTCACATGCCGATATATTTCTCAAAACACCCAACGGGTTTATAATGGCTAACTAATATTGACAGTTCATAATTTAAACGATTTGTCTTTTTGCGGTATTTTTCTTTATAGTTTTTTTGTTTTGTTTTAAAAAGAAAAACGAAACGTTTTTATGATTTGTAACAAACGAACCGAAAAACGGTTATAAAAAGAGCGAAGCCAAGTCGCGGAGTGCGCGAAATTTTTTATTCACGACGCACGCGCAACGTTCCAATTGAAACTGAATGTGGTTTGGCGGCTGCGCGTTTGTTTATTGGATCGCTGGCGCCGCACTGCTTGCATCTGGTGGGGACTTGGGACCGCCGCGCACTGCTTGCCGGATTTCTCTCTCTGAGATTCTCTCTCTTTTTTATTTTCCCTCGGCGATTTTGCTCTTTTTCTCAGCCACTCTCCCAGCTGTTTCAAGTCGCGTGCTCTGTGACTCATGATGGTGATGATGGAGGGAATTCACAGGGGGAGGAACGTCTGATTGTTTATATTGCCTTAGGTCAGGTCCCAAGTCTGCTTTGTTTATACAGCGGAAGCCCCAAAGAGTGGACCTTTTGGCTTATAGTCTCTTGGAGTTATAAAAATAAATATGTTTGGCTTAAAGTTTATTTATTTTTGGTGTTTGAAGTGTTATTTAAAAGATTTTATAAATTAAGTTCAAAGAAAATTAAAATATTAAATGTATAATTATTTCTTAAACTGGGTTTTCTTCTAGTTTTCAATTGAGTTCAAATATTACAAATTCTGTCAAACATCAATACAAACAAAGGCAACTCTATGTATTTCTAAGCCATATTATTTTCAAAATTTAAACATCTCCTACGAAGGCTTTAAATTGTATTTAACTGCTCTAAAATAAATAAGACAGCTAACACACGATTATTATTATTTAAAATGTTCTATTATTATATGTTAAAGCTTTTTATTGTAATTTAAAACCCTCTAGCCTTTCATGGGTTCACCGTATCGAGCGTGTATTGTGCCTATTTTGTTTTTCCCTTGCTTTTAACTACCGTATTCGTCGACTTGTCTTGAGGCTTGTAATGAAGCCATTAACGGACAATTACCAGGGTGACCATCTTATTACGTTTAAATTGATATTGCCCCGAGTTGTGGACTGATTCTATCTGGTGTGGTCTGCTCATTTCTGCTCCATCCTTTCACCGATTCGCGTTTCACCTTTGCACTTTCTATCGTTCCGAAATTAACCACAAAATATGATCAGCTCATCTCACATAATTATTTACCCAATATTTTCAATTCAATTTCGGCTAGCCACGCGATCCCGCTGGGTGTGCTTCAGCTGCTCTTTCAGCCGGGGGTATTATATTACTTTTAGCTGAAGGCTAAATAAATATATTAGTAAAATTGTATATTATTATTGTGTAGTTTAATCTGAAATGATCAATAATTATAGTTCTATTATTTTGAAAATGTCCCACTAAAGTTTTAATAATTGCTTTTGTCTTAAAAATATGGATTACAAATCCTTAAATCCATTTTAATTATCTTTATTCCTAAAAAGTGTTTATAGAGTATCCAAGCTTCAGAAATCATCTTGACATTTTCCTTTTTTCTTTCCAACTATATTTTTTAAATGATGGCGAACCACTCCCACTGTTCACCTACTGTACAATTTAATTAAAAAGTTAAGTTATTAATTACCTGGTGAAATTCCTGCATCACACGCACTAGCTTTTGCCCACAGACTTGGCTTAGTTTACACCCACCCGCATCTATGAGACCCAAGTTGTGATGGTCTCCTTTCGTTTTCATTAATGTTTGTCGCTCTTTTCCCAGCATTTACATAATTCGCAAGTATTTCAAGTTCAGAAAACTGCAGACGACGTGATTTCAAGTTAATTGTTGAATGAATTAAATAAAAGAGTAATTATGCTTCGTCTGTTCACCCATAAATATTTAATGAACTCCACTAAAGCCAATCGAATGAAAGTGCGACCATTAAATCGCGTGATAAGTGTTTAAAGGGGAACTAGGTACATTAGAAGGAAGAGAGTTAAACATAAAGTATAATTGGAAAAAGGGATTGCTTAAAAAAATAAAAAGGAAAAAGTTTACATTAAGTTAAAAAGTAAAATCAATAAGAATAATTACAAAACACAATTGGATCGCCAAGGTGGAACTTATGTTTATTTTTGGCCATATGCTTATACATAAGTGACCAGTTCAGGAGGTTATTGTCTGTGCAATTGGCTGAACGGCGGCACCCCAAGGCACTCACAAAGGGAAACTCCTCCAAATCGGGGAAGAGGGTTAGCGGAGTGCTCTGATATATGGACAGTCAGTCCGGTGCACGTGCCAAAACATGGTTTAGAAAGTGCCCAAAGCCATTTGATGGTAAAAAAATAAATAAAAACATTACTGAGAGACCCAAGCCGTGTGGGGGTGTGTGCTTTTAGTCGATAAAAAAGCGATTACTAAATTCAATTTAGTCACAAAGCAACGACAACACCTTTGTGGGATTTTCAATTATAAAGAAGTATGCTAGTCGATGTTGTTTTTCGCTTTACTTCTTTTTTTCACATCGGAAAATGTGGCCAGCAAAAAGGCAAAATGCAAAGTGCCAAAGGCGTGAAAATAATCCATAAAAAAGGAAAAACAAACGAAGAACCAACCACGAGCACGAGCAGAAGGAAACCCACAAAGGGGGGTACTCTTTTTTCAGTTAGAAAAAGCAGAAAGCGCGCTTAAATGATTTTGAATTGTGGACAAACATTGGGCGACATGGAAGTGCAGGCGGCGGCAGCGGCAGGCACAGGCAGGGACACGGACACGGACACGGGTTGACGTTGTCAACATTGTAGCTGCGGCTCCTGGCTAAAATGTTTGCGGCGGTGGTCGGTCCGAAAGAAGAAGGAGAGATGCTGCTGCTGCCATGCCAGTAGGAGGAAGTCGGTTAAAAATAGTGCCTGGCAAAAAGCCGCGAACACAAGTTGCAAAAATCACGCGCCATGAATCGTACAAAGCGCAATTGAATGGAACTCCATTGGAGTGAGAGGAAAAGTAGTTGGGATTGTTCCTCCTCGTCTGACTTTGGTTCGCGATGCCTGGCCTGCCTGAATGCGGGATGGTTCTTTTGGGTCAGGGGCTTGTTATGTCCTAGCTAGCTAGTTGCTACTATTTATGGTCAAGAAGGGTATTGGTATTAGGTTTAAGGGAAGGTGAAGGTTGGGAATTTACCAAGTTAAAATTGAATTTAAAATATTTGTTAATACAAAAATAATAATAGAAAAGGTAGATGCTTTCGAGCCTTTAATTTGTATTATTTCTTCTAGAATGCATACAACAACTTTTTCTTGTGTAAAAAAATATTTACCTTAGGCTGAACATTACTGTTTGTTTTATTTCTCAGACGATTGATTACTAGACGTTTTTGAAATGATTTAAAGCTGCATTTATCTGAGCAGATTTTCGGTCTAATTCGTGGTTTCTTTTATTTATTTTTCTTTTGTAAAAGAAAGAGTTTTAAACTTCTAAGCTATCATTTTCAGAGTTCGTACATTTGCCTCAACCAATATATTCTTTTTACAACCATATACATATTCTTCACAGATCTTATAAGCTTTTGTTGCTGTTTTCTTGTACATTGCAGGCCAGATCTCTTAGTGTAGACTTCCTCTTACGAGTTGTGATTCTTATAAACTTGCAATTTATTTATATACTCGTTTATATTAATCTCTATTTTAAATTTTAGTTTTATTTCTTAGCTCGACAGCTAATACAAAATCGGGACTCCCAAGGGTATTACAACTTCGTCCAGGTTGACAGTTGACCATCACCATTCGCCACTTTCAGTTTATTTTGTGTTTCAATTGCTGCACTCTTATTTTTTTTCTTTTAGTTTTTACGTTTTTGTGCTACTGCCTGGTTGGTGGTGCCAGCAACTAACAAGTTGCCGGGATTGCCGGCAGAAATGTACATATTTCTTATTTTTTTTTTATTCCGGGGCAAAATCAATTGGCATTTCAAATTGCACGCCGCCTTTGAGTGTGGCGGCGCACTGCGTTTGCCATTCGTTTGAGGGTTTGAGAGTTTTTGTTATAATTGAAAAGTGGCCGCCAACAAATGGGAGTTGGAGGATGGAAGGCATCCCAACCCCATCCATCCATCCACTCGCCCAACTGAGAGTGAAGAAATCGAGGCAAACTGCTGGCTATTTAAGTTTTGGTCTCCCCGGCAGTTTAGGCAAATAGAGCCATAGCCATAGCCATCATAGCCGGAGCCTGCAGCAGCCCCATCATAACATAGCCAGCATAGCCATACAATTAATGCAGGTGACGATGCCGAGCCGAGACGAGGCCAAACCAGATTGCATCCATTCCATGTAGGCGTCCGTTTCGGCAGGCACAGGTGTGCAGGTGCAATTGCAATGGCTGTGTGCTGAGCCAACAGCAGTGGACTCCAAATAATACTTCCTTCATTAGGCTCCCATGCCAGAGCCCATTTTGCATTTCCAAACTCAGTCCCGGGCCGGGCGACCAATCTGTCCCAGCCTGTCCTCCAGAGTCTGCTGGCTGTCGTCTACGTGTCGCTTAGGATCATCTTATGCACTGAGGTTAATATCATAAAGAATGGTGTTCGTTAGGGAACTTTTAAGAAGCTGCCTTACATAAACTCTTAAGTTTTCTTTTTTAAAGTTAAAGGAAAGTCGTTGATATTGAATTGAACCTTGAAAATATTTTTTGTAATTATTATAATGGAAAGGTAGTTAGAGAACTTTAAATTTATTTTATTTGATTAAATTGAAGCTCAGATTTTGGAAATATTATCCCTTAAATGCTGGTTTCCTTTTCTAAATTTTAATACAATTTTCCCCCAGTGCCTCTCTTTGTTTGCTGCATAAATAATTTTAGAGTAAATTAATTTATTCGTTGACATGTGTCCTACGTTTATTTCAAATTGCATTGTCATTATGCAAATGCACTTTATCCTCTCCCAACTCCCATCTTCCATAGTCGTTATGAGTTCAATTTAACAGCCTCGCCTCCATGTTTTAAACTCTTCAGTTGAGTGACTCTGTTTTTTCTGTGTTGAGTGGCATGATTTATTTGTTGATACAACCCCCGAGTTATTTACACTTAATTTGACAGTGCGTGTAATGGTTTGTTGGCCACATACATCAACAATTATGGATGGCAAGCAAGTGCCACAGGATATCCTCCACAAGAGTCTCTCGTCTTGCATCTAGCATCTTCTTAGTTTCTTGGCTCTCCAAGATGATTTGCTGCATCCAAATATCTATTTATATTTACTGGTTTGTTAGCCGTGTCTTGCATGCATTTAGTTTGTGCCCATATTTATGGGATAAATACAATAAATAAATGAGCTGCCGTTTCCCATTAGCTCGGAAATGGTTTAGAAGGGGTGATATATATAAAATTTGTTGGGCAACTTGTTTAATGGTAACAATTATAACTTGCGTTTTACGTATTTATTATAAAAACGTAGTAAAATAAAACAAAAAAACTCGCAATAGCCTAGTTTCCCTCATCAGTGACTAAATAAATTTGAAAACATGTTCTTGCAACTATAAGTTCTGCAATTAGGTCCTATAAAATGTATACAGACTTATTTTTTTATCTTTTAAATTACAGTTATCAAAAGATGTTGGCTTAAACTATTTATTTCTGTCACACTTGCGTAGATCTATAACATAACTGGTTAATTATACAATTGACAGCTGCCAGTGGGTGTCCAGTGCCCAGTACTACTACTGACCAAATAACCGACTTTTCACGCCTCCTGGTATTACATCTACAGCCCAGGGTGTTGTGGTTACCGTTGGCCTCACTTATCCCCTTGTCCATAAACTTACCTACAACATTCCGTGGCACCCGCAACAACAGCATTGTGGTTGCCTCATTACGGAGGGGGAAATGCTCACGCTTTTCTCTGCAACTGCAACGGCAAACAGCAACATGTTGCATTTTATGAATGAAGAAAATGTAATTTTACACTTGAATTGCGTGACTTGGAGCGGTCGGTTCTCATATTTCAAAGCCCAGAGATGCAGCAATCCACCAGGTAAATTGAAAAAGAAAAAAAGCTAACGACAGAGCATTGATAGGCAAATTAAGGGCTGTCTGCTTTCTGGGCCCGGTTTCACAATCGTAGCTCAAAGAGGTGCACTCAAAAAATATGGTAACATCACTTTAGTGACCACATAATGTTTATAATTTAATTAATGAAAGATGAATGCAATCTTTAAGGTTTTTTTTATTTTAATAGATTAATTGTGGTGTAATTAAAATCCACAAATGGAATACTAGCAACACAATACTTCTAAAACGTTACCTATTTTATTATAAAATAGATTGGGGGATGGATATTACATATTTTTATAGGAAACATTTTAAAAAGGTTCTCCAAAAAATGTAATGTAATGTTCATGAATTCGATAAGTAATTTTGATTTTATTTTGACAAGTGCATCCATGTATTGCCCCCGCAATGGCAGATGTACGGTGCTGAGAATGCCCGCCTCCGCCTCATTAACGGGCATCCGAAAAGCCGCCGATCCTTTCACCCGGGGGGGCAATGAACATTCACTTTCAATATATATAGTCAATGACATTCACTTGCAACTGGCATCGGGCAATTGATCAGCAGCCCGCCACTGTGTTGTGGCACTCATTAAATGTGTTTCCATTGCACTTTGGGGCCGCCACCGAAAGTCATTAACAGTTATGGAACCGCACCTGACTCGGCATCCATCTATCCATAGCGTCCGCCGCTAAACCGAATCATTAGCCGATCTGGTCTGGCCCGATCTTGTTAAGACTTCTTGTTGTGCTCGTGATTTGTTCAACTGCATTTTGGGATTGATTTCGGTTCGTGTCGGGGGTTGCACAAAAAAATAAATAAAAATGCTGCAAGCATATAACATAGAAGTTGAAACTGTGGCAAGAATTCCGATTTATTCCGCAGCAGTTTGTCATATTTTCCCTGTTCGTTGCATTCGAAATCTGTCGAGGCCTGTCGGAATGCCAAATAGTGATGGCCGCGTGTGTTGGCCACAAAAATCTCAATTGGGAAAACATTTTTTGGGTGATGGAATTCAATAATTATGCGGTCCTTCACTTCGCTTTTATAACAGAAAAGCCAAATATATAAAATATTTTATTTTTTGTCACCAAAAATACGTTTATGCCATACCTAGATCAATTAAGTTGGACTAATCGAAAACGAACAGAAAAAGTTCACTTAAATCATTAAAACATTATAATTGCTATATGATTGCAGAAGATTGTATAGGGATAACATGAAGCAGCAGACATTTTAATCTGTAACTAAGCAAGCTGAAATCTAGTTTAAAATTCCCTGTTAAGTTTTATTATTTTAAAATATTAAATATAACATTTTAAGACTTCCAATCATTGTAGTTGGACTTGTTCAAGTTGAATTAATAAACGAATGCAATATAGACGCTACGGGTGACTATGACCACCATCCGAATTTGGTCCACCTTCCATGAGCAGCAGCTGCTGGTCTGATCTGACATGGATCTAGCTCTAGCTCTAGCCTGAATCCGGTGGCCACTAAATTCGGCCTGCCAAGTTACCTGCTGATGCTGGTTATGTGCCTCTAACTTGGCTTTAGACGCACTTGTTGCCATCTTGTCAGGTTCCCGGCGGCAGCTGCTGCTGATCTCGTCGTCCCGACGCGAAGGCCATCGATCGCCAGTCTCCATCCGCACTTTTGTCGGATCAAAAAACTTGCATATTGCTGGTTGATTTTAATTCCGATGCGACTGCGTCTTGCGCGAGTGAAAGTAGTTTTTTTTTTTTCCGCGGAGTTGCATTGGCTGACTTTGGATTGGGTAATAATTCCAAGCGATAGCCATGTAAGGCCATTACAAAATATGATGGCTCTATTCTTTAGGCAAAAACATATTTATGGCTGGCAGATGGCAGATGGCTTTGTCCCCGAAGCTTAAGTAAACAGAGAAATGATCCCATAGATAGAGGGGGTTACATCATATTCCCGACTAGTTCGAGCCCCAAAATCTTTCACACTTTCTGCTTGAATGGAGGTTCGAGAGTTTTCATTCGGCGGCAGAGCGACAGAGCGACACTCATTGTTCAATTTTCCAATTGTCGGCGATAAAACACACAAAGACTTATCGGCCAAGTCAATCGTAAATGCCCCAAACAAGTTGCATGTGCTGCTGGCTTGGCTTAAAAGTTGATAGTAATACGAGTATTAGCCAAAAGCCATCGAAATGGGTTGCCTTTCGTTGCCAAGCAGTGATGGGAAAGGTGCTACTGGTTGTTACCAAAATAAAAAAAATCATTTAGAAAAAGAAAAGCGAACGAAACGTTTATTGAAATTAATATTTGAGGTACCTAACAAGTACCTATTTAATAAGCTTGTTTTTAACTGGTACGAAATAAAGTAGCTCATTATTTTTAATAGTTTATCCAAAGGTTTAAATAAACATTATATTACAAATTTATTCACAGGTAAATAATTGTACCTTGTACAATATAGGGTACCAGAGAAGTACCTATTTACGCAGCTTGTCTCAAACTGGTACAAAATAAAGTACCTAATTATTTTAAATAGTGTATCCTAAGGTTTAAATACTTTTTTAAAAGTTTATCATAAGGTTTAAATATAACAATTATTTTCCCATTACACATTCATTACTTGGTAAATCAAATACTAACCCTTCAATTTATACCTACTAATTGTGGTACAACAAAGTACCTAACATGTACCGCAGGTACACCTTTTAGATTCCAACACTGACTTAATGCCTAGTAAGCTGCTACTTCACTTTATTTTCCATCCAATCAACGCGTTGCCATCGGTGCAACGTTCGTTTATTTGTTGGCCGAAAAATGCCTTGGATATCTGCATTTTCACATCATCGTTCACTTCGCCTTATAGCATTTAGTTTTTGTTTGTTTAATTAACTTTGGGCTGTGGGCCGTGGCCATAAAGTTGGTATACAAAAATAATTGTGAACCGGGCTCAACCGGGATTTGAACCCGGGACCTCTCGCACCCAAAGCGAGAATCATACCCCTAGACCATTGAGCCGCCTGACGAGCATCTGGCCACCAGACGGTTTTGGCTGTTGCCTTCGCAGTTTGCTGCTTATATTTTTTGCGCTTTCAATGCTTTTTTTTGATGCTTTTGCTGACGTTGATGCTGCTGCTGCTGCGCTACCGCTGCTGCTGCTGTTGCTGCTGACGTGTTTTGTTGGCCAACTTGGACTGGCCTCAGCTCGTGTGTTGGCCTATTTTTGGCATTAGCGACGCAAAGTATGCAACAGTCACCTACTCGGATGCGTATTTTTAGTAAACGCCTAAAATTGTGCTGTGGAAAGGTTATTTTTAGGTGAAGCTAAATAAAGCACGAAGTAGGAGTGGGGAAACGAAAGGCACTTAATTTTAGCCAGGAGTCTAAATAGAAACATATAATAAACAATTTTTTGAAGCTCATTTAAAGCCACTTTATCTTCTATTAACTTAGTATGGGCATTTTTGTGGGCAACGGATTTTATTATTTCTGTTTTAAAAATATTGAAATCTTTATGTACTGATTGCTTTTAAAATTTTAAAATCTTGGTTATAACAGCTTTAAGTTATAACAATTATTGAAATTTGATTCTCAAATAAGATAAAAACCTTCCCCTTAAGAACCTTGTCCTATTTGTATATTTTTAAACCACCAGGATAATAAACTTTTATTTTTGTGCTTAAGAATAATTTTTATTTCAATTTTAAATGAAAAATTTAAAATATGTACAAATCTAATTCGAGTATTTTACAAAATCTTAATTCGTATTAAACTAGTATTGAAAAAATTCAACTTAGCTAAGGATTTCTATTTAAAATAAAATTCTTGAAAATGCTGTTCAACATAGTTTATTAAAGAAAGGTACGTAAAGAGTAGGGCAATCTATTACATTAAATTAATTACTTTGTTATTATATTTTGAATTTAATACATCCCGAAGTATTTATTGAAAAAATGCTAAAAGGTATAAAAGTCTTTAAACAATTATGTCTGTACAAGAGCTAAGAAAACTTATAAATACCTTTCATATATTACATTTTAAAACGAACCGATCTGCATTATTTTGTTCAATTAACTATTCCTTGCAATGGTGCTTTTTTCGCTGCTTAAATTGTCAGCTTGGTGAGAACAAACCAATCTCTAATAAGAACTAATCTACAAACTAATAGGCATCGGCAAACTTAGGCTAGATGATAAAGGAGGATCACTCGTGGTTCAGGTGAAGATGTCATCGACCAGTTGCTTGGTGATGATGCGGTGAGGCCGGGTGGGATTCACCTTGGGACGCTGATAGAGCCGGGCATTGATGGCATACAGCCGAGGCGAGAGATCACAGCGCACGTTGAACCACCAGTCGCAGACGAAGACCGCCTGTGAGAATTGTGTGCCATTTGGGCAGAGGAACGAGGCCTGGCGTCCATCGATGTCGCAGTAGTGCCAACCTTTAGAGCAGTAGATACGAATAAGAATTTTCAAATACAAAAGGGAGCCTTGAACTCACCCTGGCACCTGGTCTCCATGTCGGCAAAGAATCCGGGATACTCCTGCTCGTCGCAGTAGAAGTTGGTGTAGGGCACGGCCGACAGAATGGGATAGTCCACGCCGGGGCGACCTGCAAGTGATTTTGATTTTGGTATTGCAATTAGCGAGATGCTCTTCGTTCAGGAAATAAACCCAACCGATAAAACCGAAACCAAAACAAACTGCATGTCACGCCGCAGTCGGCGGTTTCCAATCAATTTCACTTCATCCAAAACCTTACTTGAAAGAAACCTGCCGCAAAAAAATCTCCACCAGGCAGGCGTACACTCCTCTGCCTCCCAGAAGTGTCAACTGCAGGCGCTGCCCGGGGGTCACCAAAAAGCAAATAAAAAATAAACGCGACATAAACAAATCCCCGAACCGAACTGGATCCAGAGTCGCCTCTCTCTGGCGGTAATAAATGAATTTACGAGTAGATGCACTTCTGTGCCAAATATTCATTGCGTTCCATTTCGAAAAAATAATTTAAAATCGTGCAATTTTTTGCCGGCCTGTCGCTGATGGCCCGAAATGCATTTTCACAGCCCCATCTTCAGCTTCGTTGCCCGGCCAGCCCCGAAAAAGCGTTCAAAAAAATATATATTTTGGCAATCCCCCTGGTTCCCTCACTTGCAGGACATTTTTTCATTGTCCATCGAGGTTTGTGTCATACTTAATGACCCCAGCCCAGACTTGGGGCGCCTACAATTCGATTGGCATGTCAATTGCATCAACAAATGGTAATAGGACAGAAGCTAGTTTTAAGGGAAGTGTAAACAATAATTGTTTATGAATATTTTAATATTTTGTGGTGATTTTACATGCTTTAAAACTATGTTCTAGTACAAAAACCTTCTATTCCTGAATAATTTTATTTAAATAAATATAAAATAGATTCCCAGACTCAAAATTATCCATCAACTATTCGGATTTAAAATAAATAAATCCCCTAATTAAATCCATAAATGAATACTCACCGGGAATGGATTTTCCCAGCTCCAGATACTCGCGCACCGAGGGACTTAGAAAGTTTTCGGGTATCTCCGGCAGATCCTTCTCCTGGCTCCCGCTCTCATCGTTCTCCAGATCCTGTTGGGGCTCCGGCTCAAAGTTGACCGGTTCTGGGGCGCGTGGGCGCTTCGCACGCTTGGAGCGCACCGTTTCGCGGCAATCTGCAAGCAAATAGAAAAAAAATAAAACAAAAAACAATTACTCGATTTGACCAAGCCTCAAAAACTGCAAAGTTCAAGGTTTTGTCGAGGGGAAATATATTATTGTCTGAGGTACTTCAGTTCACGGCGGTGCCAATTCGTTGGCTTTAATGTCAAGATACAAATTTGATTAGCCCCCTGTGACCGAAAACCACTCCCTAACCCAGTTAATGAGTCGGTAGCCAAGTTAACTTTAACCTCAGATGTGTCTGACCCGCTTCTAAGATTCGCTTGTGGCGTCGCCAAACAATTGTGCAACATTAGTTATTGAACACTTGGAAAAATCAGTAGGAAATTTAAAAATCTTTGATATATTTTTATTTTTATACATTTTAAATTTATTAAAATATACACAGGATATTATCAGGTTTACCAATTTAATGAATTAATTTAATTTAAAACAAGTACTACAAATATTTATTAGTTTTGTTTAGGCTTTATATTATTTTATTGTGTTAAATTTTTTCATCTGCAGCTGATTGTCTTTCGTGTAGATTTTGTTAATGCGACTTCTGATGACAAGCTTCGTGCGGTTGCCGTTTTTTGCCGCTGACCTTGCAGCTTCTTTGGCAGTGGGAAAAATATATCTTAGCCTGCAGAACTTTGCGGCAATTGCTCAATATTAATTTGCATTCTTTTTTTTGTTAGTTATTTTTTCTGCTTTTGCATAACTCGGGTATGGGGCTCATTAGCTTGATTTGTTGTTGTACATAAGCTTGATTCATTTGCGGCTGTGATTCTGCTCTGCTTCCTTCACAGCCCCCACACTAAATTGAGTTTGCCTTGGAAGTAGCTCCGTTTGCACCCAGTAATCATTGAAAACGAGGGCATATGTTTTTGTTTTTTTCTTTTCATATTTGGAGGAAGTGGATAACGCTGTATAAGTATTTGCCAGTCTCCAAAAATAATGGATTGATTTTTTCCTAGGACCTAGGATGGGTTTAAAATCTGTAGAAAAATAGTATGCCTTTGAAGAGTTTTCAAGGTTATGGAAGGTTTAAGGAAATATTTTTACAAATAAACGTTGAACGTTTCTATTCGTAAATGAAATTATGTTCCAAATAGATTGTATTTCCAGAAATATTATTATTAAATGTATTTTCTTTGTTATCCCTTAAAAATGAAACAAGGTAACTCATAGTCGACTAATATTTTTTAAATCGCATTTTTCGAGTGCACCTCTTGAATTTATTTATTTACATTTTGCATGCCTTTCGGCCGCGACTGCTGTTGCAACTGGAAGCAGGCGCAAAAACTTGTTCTTAATTTTATATTCTACATTTCACGCGTAATTTATTCGGATCGCTGGCAGTTGTCGTTGTTATCGTCACTGCCTTTGCCTTTTGTAATTGACCTTAACCTTGTTCCGCAGTTGTCTGTTTTCAGTGTTCATTTTTTTCTCTCTCTGTTCAGTTCTCAGTTCGTTTGCCGGCGATTTCAGTTGTGTAATTGAGTTGAATGTTTGCAGTAAACACAGCCTGGGCAATGATCGGTTGTTGTTGCCTCTGACTGGCGGATGCAGTGTGTGGGCTTAGTCGTTAGACTATCGACAAGGGAAGGCGAACTCAGTGCAGCTGCAGCCGATCTGATGGAGAGTGGCGATGAGTAATCGATCTAACGATCCAACTACGATTTTAATTGAATCTTCCGAGGAGATAACAAATCAATGGCGTCTCTATTTGGAGTGAGCGGTGTTGCAGGTCGAGATGTTGTTGATTTTTGGGCAGCATCACTAGGAGAGATGATTTAGCCTTGTCACTAGACACTAGATCTCAGAGATTATAAAAGCTAGAGCGGCCAAAATTGGTGATAAAATTCTTAAAGGTTGGTCGCAGCTCAAGTTGATTTAAAATTAGCCACGCCTTTTAAAGGCCCACATAAATTATACAAGTAATAAGGATTGTCTAGTTGTACCTTTCTCCTTGCTTGTTTTAATTTATTTCTTCAAAAAAACAGGTATAAAAACCTTTTTTTCCTGAGCTCGTTGCCTCACCTGCTCACTCTCTACGAGCCTGGCCCAAAATTGGTAGCATAAACCGTGCTATAAACCATAAAAGCATTTACATATTCCGTTCAGTAAGAGGCGGCCATTAGTTAGCCACAGGTTAGCTAATTATTTAGCCCGAACAAATTAACTGTGCAAACACAGAGTGTGCACACGCCTCAAAAAGCAGAAACCAATTAGGCCAAATCCAGCCGGCCAGCCTCCTCCTCCCACGCAGAAGCCAATCGAGTGCAGAAAGCATAAAATTAAAAATGAAATTATTAGGCACTCTCTCGCGCACACAGAAACCCAAATACATAAGCAGATGTGGGGGACGCCGACAAATTGCAAAATTATATTTCGCAAAAATAGCAACGAAATTTATTACAATTGAAAATAATTACTGCGAAAAAGAAAAACAATCAAATTGTAATTAGGCGTGCGCGCGCGAGCTCTGAGGTGAGGCGAGTCGCGTCGAGAGGCCAACTGCAATTGCGGCGGCGACAAATTGTAAAAACTGCTCGGTTATTCACACATTCACATGCCCCGCGTCCGAGCATAAATCTCGATATCTATATCTCCTGTAGCCAAGTCCATTAGCCACGCATTTGTTGTGAGGGGGCCTTGTGTCAAAGAGTTTTGTGCGTGAGAAAAAAAAGTATGCCTGGACTGGCGGCGACCATATAGTATTTTTTCAATGCCCTTCCATTCGATGGAGTCAATTTTAGGTAATTTTTTATTATTTGTATGATTATTTATTATTTTTCAATGCTTTATAGATTATGATAGAACCTATCATAAAATTTGCATTTAAATATAAAGAAAATAAAGTAAAAAAATGTGTGTCCTTCGAAATATGTTAGGGAATCATAAATATTTTTATAAACATTGCTATTGTCGATAAAAATTAAATAGGTATGTAATAAATTCATTTGTCTGCACTTACTCTAACATTTTGAGTACAGTCGGGTGATTAACTTGGGAGTTATTACACAATAAAGTTGTAACCTTGTATCTCCATCTCTCTCGCACCAACTCAGATGGTTAATCGAGCCTCGAACCGATACTCTTTAAAGGAACTTGTCTTTTATTACTCCCCCAATAATTGGAGATTTACATAACGAATTTTAGGGACTAATGATAATGCCCTCTGCAAGGGTATTAAAAATACCCATAAAAAGATTTGGGTTTTGCGGAGATTTTTTTAAAATGTTTTTTAGGCCAACGGATGGGGAGTGCGTCGTGGTCGTCATCGTCGTCGTAGTCGTCTGGGGGCACACCCCTTTGCCACGTCAGGCGTTGTGGTACCGGCTAGCTGGCTGACTGCGCTCTGTGGGTTACCTAACCCAAAACCGAACCGAACGGACGTTGGAGCACACTCCTCCTCCGGATCCCCGGCCTGCCGGCCCGGCCCGCATCCTTCATGTGTTGCTCCATCCAATCTGATGATTTGGCTCGCTTTGGTTCAGTTCGGTTCGGTTTGTTTGGTGGCTTGTCGTCGCCCCTGTGATTGGGTTTTGTTTTTCGTTTTTGGCTTTGGTTTTGTTTCAGTGCGGAGTGCGGTGCAGTCGCATAATTAAAGTAATTGCCTTTCGTTGTGTGCGCGAAATTGAGTCAGTCAGCAGCTGGGGCAAAATTAAATAGCAACAGACCGGACCAGACCCGACCCACTGCACAACGCATTTCACAATTGTAATTGTTGTGTGTGTTTGGCTTTGCGTTGAATTTGGCACCTTTTCACCAGCATCGTGCCGAGTCCACCCATTCCGCCGATTGATAAAAATCCCCTTGGCTCGGCTCTCTGTTCAAATAAATCAAATTGCCACGAAACTTTTATCAGAGTGGGCACATCTCTCTTTCGGTCGTCTAATGATTAGGCCCAGGGAATACGGTTTCAGGACTAGGACTCTCTCTATTTATTTGGTGGTTTTACTGGCTGAAGTTCGTTTCAGTTGCACATAAATTAAACTGTTTTGTGGCTACGACTTTTATCAGTTATTGCGACTCTAACGGGGATTATTAATGTTTTCTCGCTTATTGTTAGGAGCGAGAGTTTGGAGACTCAATTGGTTAAATGACGGAAATTGTTTTGCCATCTAAATTAGGCTTTGTCCTCTTCAATTCCAATTAAAATCAGATAATCTCATACATTCAGGGATTTATTTATTATTAATTGAATGCTTTTTGTTGTGGAAAATGTAATAATTATATACAAGCTCTTTAAGACCTTTAATTTATTTATCTCACATTAATTTCCCGCTTACTGCACCCTTATTGTCAACCATTAAGAGCCAACTGCCATTAACAATTCGCACTTTTCTTGGCCATAATCGGTTAAAGGGTTCAAAAAGCCAAGCCAGGAAGTGCCAAGTTGTATGCGCGGGGCTTTGGCAAGGAAACATTACGGCAAAAGGCTGAATAAATCATTGGCAATAAAAAACAAAAAAGAAAAAACAAAGGAGAAAGACGAACTCATGGCATATCCTTCCATGTCACAGAAAACAGCCAGCGACAGGAGAGGAAAATAAAATAAAATCTGGACAACAATAACAGCAACATGCATTAACGAGGATAATTCAGTTGCCATGATGAACATCATCCTTGTCCTTGTTGTTGTCGCCCCGTAAAGCGGCACAAAATAAATTAAGCTCATTATATAATTGAATCCTTGATAGGCTGATTATCCACACGGCTTGCCATGATGTGCCTGCCGAGCCGCCAGCCTGCGTCCTGCGTCTGCGTCCACCAACTCCTGCCATGTGTCCACCCGCTTATTAAAAGGATAACGCCCAGTCAAGCGCAAAGGATGCGAAATGGCCAAACGCAAAAATTATGTAAATGAATTTCCTGTTGCATGCGGCGATGCGGGGCCAGCGACATTTCCATAAATCTGCCAGGTGGTGGTGCCACAGTCAAATTAAGCATGGTTAGCCTTAAAAATTATCAATAAATATGGCTCTTTCTTTGGTTATAACCTTTAATAGCCTTTAATTTGGGGACAAAGGGATTTCTTTTAAGTACAAGTATGTGAAATATATTTCAAGAGCAGTAATAAATAAATGGGTTATAGGCCTAAACTTAAATTCTTTTAGTAATAAAATTAGCTACAATGGCCGCTGTAACTATAAAATATATATTCTAAATCCCTACAATTACCATAAAATATCTCTTCGTATAGCAACCCCTCGTTTGTACAGATTACTGTCGGCCATAATCAATGCAATTGCCATCTTTAAGGCCTACGAGAAAAAATTGTCGCGGGCTCCACCTTAAAAAATGGGGACAAAAAGCTGAGCTAAAAATTGTTTTTCATGCCTGCCGCTCGATCGCCAGTCGTCCGTCCGTCGTATATTTTAACGGCAGCCTCATGCAGTCACGATTTGTTACACACACGGGCATAAACATATAAATCTAGATGTGTATTTATATATATATATATAAATATATACAAGTGTGTGTAGTCACAGGCCTCCTTAATCTATTGACTAAATGCATTGCATAAACCGTCAGTCGGTCGGTCGGTTGGTCGGTCGGCCAAACCTCTGAGCAGAGAGACCTAAAACAATGCCACAAAACGAACGAGTTCAGTTTTGCCGGCAGTTCGGTTCGTGCAGCAGCGCTTTCAATGGCCGCAAATAGCTCAAAGGCGCTTTGTCTAGCCAGTATCAAATCCACCTCCATCCGAATCCCCTCCTGCCTGCCACCTGGAAATCCCCACTCCCTGTTGCATGGTTAAATTATGAACGCAGCTAGAAAAAAAAATCAAAATATACGCTGGCTATGCCCAAAAACTTTAAATCCCCAAACCCCAACTAGTTTTATGCTGGCACAAAAGAACTTTCGGCTCAGTACGAGTTGCCAAATAAAATTTAATACGAAAAATACGGTTAGAACCGCTCTCCTTGTTGTCTCCTGATTTTAATCTCTTGGCCATAAGACACCCACCAATTTCAGTGGTTAACTGCAACTGCTTGGCTTAATGGTTAGTTCAAGCACAGGAAGAAATTAATCTGGTTTTTGGAAATTAAATTACAAAGTTTGGTGTATTTTTCATATATTTAATGCTTTAAATTGTTTGGCTCAAATATTAATATTTGTTATGACATTTTTAAACATTTTCTTTAAGCTTTATCTTTATAATTTCTATAATATCATACAAGTAATGAGTCGGTAGTTTGGATGAATAAATCTATATTTATTTCTGTGTACCAACACATAATCGGGCCAATAGCCGCTCGGGGCTAGGATTCCATGGGAGGTGGTCAGATTGCAGCGTAAAATATACAAAATTTTTTCAAACCTCCTCGATGCGATTAATTTGTAAACTTCTTACATAAGTTTTCGGCTGTTGGGCTGCTGCTGTGTTGGCTCATTACAACGATAAATTTGCATTCGGGTGTGGGCGGCAGCGGCGTTAGGAATTTGGCTCGAGGAAGGGTTTTCAGTTACTGCCAGCGCCAGTTATATGATCAATCTTTTCGGAAATCATAGAGTTACCAATTTTGTGGGTATGGTTTATGCATTATGACTTTGCCTCGCTCGATTCAGCCGTCACGCAAGGCTATCAAGTAAATTTAGACCTCAAGAAAATAAATCTTTAGGCTTGCAAAATCAGTAAACTAATATAGATAGTTTGTTCAAGATTTATTAAACAAATCAAGCTTGTAATTTTTATGCTAATCGTATTATTATGTTATTAAGTTTTAATCATTGTAATGAGTGCCAAAATCCCTTATTAATTTTCCGTTTGCCCCACCTGAACCTTACCTGTGTCAATGCATAAAATATACCACCTGATCATCGTTGTCTGCTACAAAATCAGTTTAATAATAAGCTTTTATATGTAATTATGCATTTTTCCACGTTAATTGCATTGAAAGTCGTCGACTGATTCCCACAGTTTTCCCCCGAACCTGCAGACACCGCTCAGATATTTCCTGACCAAAAAGGAGAGGACAGTTTTTCATTTCGCTCGCATATATCTCATAAATATAAATGAATGAATTTTTCCGCAATTTGTCGTCGCCGCACACAAAACAAATTTAATTTTAATTGAAAATTATGTGCCAGAGCATTAACATGAGGCGCGCGAGGTAATGAATTCTGTTCAGGATTTGGCCTATGATGCCATTGAACTGGTTTATATTATGAACATTTAGGTGAAAATTAGTAAGAAGATTATCAGTTATTTATTAGGAGTGAAAAAATATGAAAAACAAAGCAAAATAAAGTAGTTAGTTGTACAATCTATTGTAAAAAATATTCGCATTAATTAATTTCTTGAAGGTTTCGCGATAAAGTTTCTGTAAATTATTTTCCTCTTATAATAATGCTAATTTCTGACAAATTGTCAAGCATGTTTGCTGAAAATCTCAATCGGATTTGGAGCTTGGCATTCCATTATTTATTTGTTGGGCTTTGCCAAACTTATCGCTTTGTTGGCCATTGACTTGGCCAGCCAGATTTGCATGTGTCAGCTGGGCGGTCCCGATCCGCAGTTGTTTTGTTGGCCAGATTCAATGTGTTGGCTGACAGCCGCATAAATTGTTTTCTCATGTGTGTGCCAAATGTTTGACTTACGCGCAAAAATGTTTGCGCAGGTAAATCTTTTGTGTGTGCTTTGGATTGGGTCAAATTTTTTACGTTTTCCGCAAGAGCATTTGTATTTGTTGTTAGCCATGCATATATGTACATATATAAATCAATTAATTTGAGCATGCAAAATGCGAAATGTATTGGTCATTGCGTGCCGCGCGTTGTTGGGGCACATTTGTTTCCTCCACCTGGCCAATTCGCAACTATTTGGCAGCTTTTAGCCCACCTAGAGATTTCCCGGCAATGGTCAACGCAGGTGCGCACTTGCAGTAATAATAATAAAGTTAATAATAAAAATGACCAGAGTTAGACGAATTAAGCTATTAAAGGTAGTGAAAAATGCAAGAAAACTTTAAGACCTTTTTTTATATTTATGGAAAATATATACATTATTTATATATTTAATTTCAAAATCGCATTCCCTTCAAATATTTAGAATTATTTTTTACTGAAAAAGAAACCTAGTTAACCAGTAAAACATTTCCAATAGCACCTGTACCCCTTTTGCCTTTTTATCATACAAGTTTCCGCTTCGCATTTCGAGTGGATATTGTAAATAATTTTTCGTTTTTCTCATACATACATAAATACCTATTCTGCCTGTCTCTGGCAATAATTGAAAATCATTTGCATTCGAATGGCAAATGGTTTGGCTAAAAACATCTCTGACTGTGTGTCGGCTGTCGACTGCCTAAAGCGGATGTGCTGAACAGCAGCCGAAAGGTTATTTGCTGCTTGCCTGCCAGTAAGTTTGTTAGTTGCATGCATTACGTATACGCCGCGTTGGTCGCTCAGCGGATGCTCGCTCTCGCTCAGTCGCTCGCTCGTTCGGTTAATGTTAATGCTAATGCTAATGTGAGTGGGAAGCCATTCGTTCGCAATGATTGTGATTGTGATGATGGGCCTTAACTCGAGGGCCTGTGGCGGTGGCGGAGGCGACGGCGCATTCTTGCAGACTCCTCGGAAACATAAAATCATAAAATGAAGCAAAGGCTAAGCCAGGCATTCATTTGCCATTACTGGCAACTTTCAAATTTTAGATTGTAGTCCGCGGGAATTGATTTAGAAGGAATCCAAGACTTCTACATGGGGGTTAATCCAAAAGCGATAGGTTCTCCTGTTTAAGATGTGACTCATTAAGTAGCTTGTACAGAAAGAACTCATAAATAAAACCATAAATTAATCAAATAAATAAAAATAAAGGTCCTCGACTTTATTATACCATATATATTAATTTTTTTAACTGTTGTTACTAATTAATACCTAAAGTATGCTATAACCATTAATTAAAACCCCAAACTTTTAAGAATAGCAAGCATAAACATTAATAACTATTTTTAAAGATGCTCTTCATTAACCGTAGACTTTTTTGGTTTGTTTAAACAGCAAATAAACAAGGAAATATGGTCAGCAATTATTTAACATTTTAAATTCAGATTTTAAATACAAAATACATTCATAAATAGATCTCTTCTTTAATTTCCTAGTTTCCGCTTCCATAAGTTCCCCCTAATTAATTATTTACAGGGTACCTTTGAAACAATTGTCAACACTTTGACATTTGCCTTGTCTCAAGTATTGTTTTGCATTTCTAAGTGTGGGATTTATTTATTTATTAAATAAAAAAAAAACGCAGTAATAATCGAACACAATGCCAGAGAGCCAGACTTAATTAGAGGCGAGCACAAATCGCACCTCATTGAAATGGCAAATGGGCAAAAATCATCGGAAGGCGGATCGGTTCGCATAGCCTTCGTCTTGGTCTCTTAATTTCGTTTTTTATTGTTTCTCTCTCTTTTTATACCCTTGCAGAGGGTATTATAATTTTGACCAGATGTTTGCAACGCAGTGAAGGAGGCATCTCCGACCCCATAAAGTATATATATTCTTGATCAGCATCACCAGCCGAGTCGATCTAGCCATGTCCGTCTGTCTGTCCGTCTGTCCGTCTGTCCGTCTGTCCGTCTGTCCGTCTGTCGGTTTCTACGCGAACTAGTCTCTCAGTTTTTGAGCTATCGAGCTGAAATTTTCAGCATAGTCTTATTTCTTTAGCACGCAGTATATATGTCGGAACGACCGAAATCGGACTACTATATCCTATAGCTGCCATAGGAATGATGGCGAAATTAATGTAAAAAAAAATTTAACTTCTCTGTTTTTCAACGAATTTCTATAAATTTTAAGACATAGCAGTTTTTTAAGGTTCTAGAATTACGGTTTTAATTTCATTAAGATCGGTCCACTATATC
>VNJO01006357.1:0-21367 GCA_008042535.1 Drosophila tani | reverse complement strand
AAATCGAGGCGATTTATAATCGCGTCGAAGTTAAGCACTGTGCCAAATGAAGATAGCACAGAATCTGCCGGGCCCCTTATCTTGCTCCTAATTATAATGACCGCCTGATAATGGCGCGAACTTCCCTCGAAATTCTTAAAAATATAGTATGCGCCTACTGCCGCCTGCCGCCAGGAGACGTATGTTTCCTGGGCCCCCGAAAATTCGGGCAGGCATTTGACGGCGTCCAGTGGCTCATTACAAACGATGTCGTTATTTATGTCTATAGGTGTATAGACTTTAATTTGAGGGGCTACTGTCTGGGCGGGTGCGACTTGTATCGCCGCCACCTGGTTGGCCAGTTGTTGAATAGTCTGGCGCAACTCATTCTCCCTGCGCCGGCTGTCAGCAGCCGCTTCCTGCAGGGCATGGTTTACGGCAGCCGCTACTACTGCCTGTATTTGGTCTGGGTTAAATGCCATGTTTATGGCTGAGGAAGTGCCGACGTTTACACTCTTTGGTGTAGAAGTTTTTGCCGGCCCTTCGGTCTCGGATTCAGATTCGCTATCGAACTGCTTGTTGTTCCTATATTGCTGAAACGGATTGCTCATATGGAGCTGTGCAAGCTAAATCGCCCTAACGATTTAATGCATGCTCAAGCGGTCTTGCCCATGGATATGGCGAGGGGGCCGCGGGGGCTGAGTTGCCGCTTGGTAACGATGGACGAGAGCTCGTTGAAAAACTGAGCTGTTGCCTTGCCAATCAATGATAATGGAGAGGGGATCGCGGGGACCGGGTCTCCGCTATGGCAAACAAAGATATAAACAACAAAAATTGACACAGTCAAGATCCGTGGTGGCTAAGCTGCCGTTCTAAAATACAAAGAAGCGAAGCTAAACAAAATCGGAATGCAAACGTCGCGGTGTCAAGTTTGAGTGTAGTAGTGGAGTGGGGAAGCGATAAAAAAAGAACAAACCCAAGATTGTTGCGAAGCTAACACAAAGAATTTAGGTGTAAGCAAAAAGACGACTACATATAAGGGTAAATTAAATGCACAAATGTAAATGAGACAGTATCCGTCGCCAACAAAAATAGCTAAATAAATGCACAATTAATTAATTTATTTCCCGGCAACGCCTTTGCGCCTAGGCTGGGGTATTAAATATGTAGTCTAGTAGTAATATTGGCGATAATATTCGGCACCAAGATATTTATTAAAAGAATTTTAAAAATGCAAACAACGATAAACATTAATAATATCACCTGTGATTACACCAATTAAATTGTCAAACAAATAATGAGTATGTTAATTTATAAAAATGTTAACACGAAACTCTAATAAAGAGCTGCAGAAAATGTATAGCGTATTTAAATATTTTACTAATGCAGATGCCGGAAAATATTTAGAACAGAAGTGCTCACTTACATGGTTTTCCCGACTTAGATGGGTAATTTAACGTGGGCGCCAATTAATATAAATATGTAGATCGGCAACTGGTCCCCCGCTGCTGTCTCGTAGTAATTGCGAATTACGCACGGCGGCTGCTGGTCCCACGCTGCTGTCTCTTATTAAAAGGTTGGTGGACACTTCTGGTCCTCCGTTAGGTAGCCGGTTGGCCGGTGTTTACCTCCTCGGTAACTGATGAGTTACGAAGATTACGTTGGGAAGATGACTGTCTTCCTATCACTACTGGCCTAGAGACTCAGATAGTGTTCAATGTGATAAATGATTTAACGACGAAGGCCGGAGTTATATTCAAGCATGTCTGTTCTTTATTGAAATCAGAATGAAACTGAACTTAAAGCTAACAAAAATTGGAATCATAGCGGCCACGCAAATATGCTGTGTTTGCCGGCTATGCATGGGCTTCCGGCCAGACGCTGTGTCAGCAGTTTTGGCCGGAGCGAGCTGTCGAACGAACGGTCATTGCCGTCGCTCGGTTAACTTAGTTAACTTATATACTACTCATGAACTCTCTGATGCCAAACAGCAGAATGTGGCTCCCGGTGACACGGAGCAGTTTTTAATGGCGTGAATTTCTCCGCCGCATTACGCTATAATGTTGTCTGTTATCTGCAGCATTGTCTCACTATGGGCGACTGGAAAAATAGTTATCTTTTTGCATGCTAATTTTATTTTAGGAAATTTGATGATAAAGTGTAAGACGTTAACGGACTGCAGAACCTTCACGGACAAAAGATCCCCTATGGGAATTTAAATTGCATTTAAAACTAACTTCTTAATAACTTTAAATGCATGTGAAAATTTCACAAATATAATTATAAACTTAAGAAGGCAAGACAGCAGCTTACACAAAATAATCTCTCAATAAAAGGTAAAATGGAATTAGCTCGGCCATCTAATCGATATTCAAACAAAGCATAATACATTAAATCAAGAAGCAAGCATTTAAAAATTATATCAAATAATACGTTTCAATTTGCATTGTGATTTTCTATTCAATTACCAACAATGTGGCAAAGAATGCCCCGGCCACAATGCGAATGGTAATCGAGTGGGGCAGATGATGCAGACGTGAGTGGGCGAGGGCCATACATCTGATATTCTGGTCCATTTGGGCCACTATCGAATTGTGAATGCTCGGTGTACCGGGCGCCGAGCATCCTCGAGCACATTGATATAAACCGATAAAAACGACAGCATCCACACACACACACACAATGCATGGAAGGCAATCGAATGTGGTTTTGGTAACAGGAACGGGCTTGTGGCCTTCCTCGATAGAGCAGCCATCCCATCCATGTAGCAACCGAAGGAGTTCCCCAGGCCACATGCAAATCCCGAGCACTTGAGGCCAGTCGCTCGTTCTTCGCATTTTGTTTGTGCTTCAAGTCTGACCACTTGGCTGCTTTTGGGGTTTTCATACCCTTATTGCTCGTTGTTCGGTTATCTGGTGCATTCTTACAATTTTTTACGTTGTAAAAAATATTTGCCTTCTATATTTTCCACAAATATTGAGGCACCATTTAATTTTATATGTAAAGTTAAATCTTTTCTACCTTTGAATTCATTTTAATCAATCCTATCCTTGAAATACCTTTCAAAAACATTCCAACCAACATTCCAACATTCCATCTTCAAGTCGTTCTGTACTATTCCAAAAGAAAAAATATTCCAGAAAGAAAATAGTTAAATTGATAATATTGAAAGCATAAAAGAATGTATTCCCATTTGGAACCCTTTAGCACCGGCACCACCATCATAGCCGCGGAGTTTGATGGAGGAGTAGTACTCGGAGCGGACTCCCGCGCCAGCGCCGGACGCTTCGTGGTCAACCGGGTCGTCGACAAGCTTACCCGCCTCACCGACAAGATTTACTGTTGCCGCAGCGGAGGCGCCGCCGATACCGAGTCAATCTCCGATCATGTGTCCAGTTTGCTGAAGTACCACGAATCTAACAGCGGCAAGCCGGCTGATGTCTTAAAAGCCGCTTGCGAGATCCGCAAATGCTGCTATGTGAACCGTTCCCAAATGCTTGCCGGGATGATCGTTGCTGGCTGGGATGAGAAGTGCGGCGGTCAGGTTTACGACATACCGTTGGGCGGAATGATGACGCGATCGTCCTGCGCCGTCGGCGGCTCCGGATCGTCTTTTCTCCGAGGCTATGTGAGGATGCACTACAAGCCCGGCATGGACTTGGAAAAGTGCATCGAGTTTGTCAAGAAGGCTGTCAAGATGGGCATATACTTCGACAGCAGCTCTGGAGGAGTGGTGCGCGTTGGGGTCATTGACAAGGACGGCATCAAGCGACACATATTTTACAACACAGATTCTGGGGAGCCGGAGGTCCCTAGCTGTCCGAGTTCTTCATCTTCCTTTTGATTATGTCTGGAGCCCCCGAGGTCTCTAACATTTGATGTTTCATGTTTTCACATTTTTAAACTGCCAATCTGCTGCTGCTGTATAATGTTAATAGAAAAATAAATCATCCCTTCTATTACCTTGATAAGAAAAACTTTTTGAAGTAAATAAAGAAATCTAAAGAGAGAAATCTTAAAATCTCTAGATGAGTTAACCGAAATAATTTAATTATTATAAAAAATAAGGTAAGAGTATTTTAAACTTCGATGTCCTTTGCCCAGTCTTCATTCCTTATATCTATTGCCATGGACGGATATATTGAGATGCTCCCAACAATGCATTGTGGTATGTGGGCTTCGGGGTACGGGCTTCGGGGCTCCAGCTCGGCCCATATCATTAAGTTTGCACAATAGGCAAAGCTGCCTCACTCGCATGCACATATTCGGTTTTCCACACATACCCATTTGAATGTACATTTTGTTTGTCAAGCTAAAGCCAATAAATAAAATCCATAAAATTAAAAAAGATAACTATTGAGACGGGCGGCTAGTGGTACGAGCCAAATAAATTGTTAATTTTTTCATTCAAGCATTTTCTCCAAATTTAATTTAAAACCGAAAAAACACAGAAGGCTAAGAGCTATCTGAAAAGTTGATTGTTTTACTATAAAAGGAACGTGAACTGAATTAGTTTCCAATCTTTCATTATCTTTTGCTTTATAATCAATTGTTTTTGTTCTCTTTCAAAATCAGCCTTCTCTCGAGTTTATTTCTTTTTTCAAAAATATAAGCTTTGGCGCGCTTTGCCATGTCATCACTGGATATGGCAGCATTGGCTCAAATAAGAGTTACAACAATTATGTACTGCAACATAGGTGAGACTATTGGGGGTAATAAAATTAGGAAAAATATATTCAGTACTAAAATAAATTGGTTCAAGGAGTCCAAAAGAACATAAGTCAACAATATAAACTTGATTTCGCTACCTTGCCACTTGTGCTTGATAAAAGCTTTCGCCGGTGTTGCCCAACCGCCTTAATATTAGCGATGGCCAATTGCTCTCATTTAGATGCCACCTAACTCTGACCCAATTCCATTGGTGTGGCAGCCCAATAGCTCAGTCTAAATTCGTTGTGCAGCACTGGCGTATTGCAAAAATATTTTAGGTACTCGCGTCAACCAACAAAAAAAAACCAATAGATTCGCCCAATGTACGCGGAATAAACAGCAAATCGAGTCGAACGCGATCTGAAGTACCTCTAGCACACAGCACGCACGATGGAGGCCCTAATCCCAGTTATAAACAAGTTGCAGGACGTCTTCAACACGGTGGGCTCGGACTCAATACAATTGCCACAAATTGTTGTTCTCGGCAGCCAGGTAAGCGAATTGCAAAAACCTCCCTGCCCCCCCCCCCCCAAAAAACCAAACTATGCGATTTCCCCAAAAGGAGAGCTCCAAAACGGGCAAATCTATGCAAATAATTTGATTTCTCTGTGTTTTCATACTTCACTGGATTTTGAGGCGCCCGCAAAATTATATAATGGGGATGCGCTTGCCGGCATTTTATAGTTATGTTTTTTCAATCAATCGATTCCCTTCCGCAATAATCCTATCACTAGCCCTGGCTTTTTGTTTATATAATTATATTTGGCAATGTTTGCCGCCCGCACCCATGGAAAATCAATACTCGGAAGTATTATACAAAAAATATGAGGAAAGGAACAGCTGCTGTGACACATTCCTGCACATACACACAGGCAACAGCCAAACAAATACATGCGCTTGTGTGTGTGCTTCGATCGCGGCTTTAATTGCACTTTGATTCATGAATCTAGATTTAATTCCGCATGACGAAGTGCTGGAGAGCAAGGCAAGTCGGTAATACCAAGTACAGGGGAGCCTGCGTAACTTAAATTACTTAAAGAAACGATAAATAATAGGAAGTAGGGCTCGGAAATGGATTTTAAACATTTGGCAATCATATGGATAAAAGATATAACTTTCAAAATACTTTTTTTAGTATTGCCACTCCAGCAGAAAAAATCTTAGAAAAATATTTTTTCAAGACCTTAAACTCAGGTCTTAAAAAAATATTTTTCTAAGATTTTTTCTGCTGAAGTGGCAATACAATAATAATAAAAATTAATAAATAATAAAAAATCTCGACAAATACACATAAAAAAAACCTTAAATAAACGTAGCAAAGCCTGAATATACAACAGTTTCTAGATGTTGCCCAATTCTGTATCAGTATTGGTTTGCTGACCAACTAGTTGGGAATTATAATGCAATTTATGCGGGAAACGCGCTAAAACTTGACTTGAAACACACAACATTTTTTATTTCTTATTTTATTAATTTTTAATGCCTTAAAATCTTGTCCAAAATGCGTAGTATTTCTTTCATTTAGTTTATACAAGTTTTTAGAATGTTCGTCTTATTAAATTCCGACCGTACCCGATAACAATAGCTAATCTGTGGGATTCCAAGTGTTTCCTTGTTGCACACCGCTTTCGAAGCTCTCCTTATCGGGTCATCGACGTTTATCAGTCTCAGTTCTAACTCCATTTAATGCGGATTTTCTCACACACCCCCGTTTGTTTCCAGAGCTCCGGCAAGAGTTCAGTGATCGAGAGCGTGGTGGGACGCTCCTTCCTGCCCCGCGGAACTGGCATCGTTACCCGTCGCCCCTTGGTGCTCCAGCTGATTTACTGCCCGCTCGACGATCGCGAGAATCGTTCCTCTGAAAATGGTGAGCTATAATCTATTTGTTACCCAAAAATCACTAGCTAAATGGCATTCCCTGGCAGGCACCTCCAATGCCGAGGAGTGGGGCCGCTTCCTGCACTCCAAGAAGTGCTTCACGGACTTCGATGAGATCCGCAACGAGATCGAGAACGAAACGGAGCGTGCCGCCGGCACTAACAAGGGCATCTGCCCGGAGCCCATTAACCTGAAGATATTCTCCACGCACGTGGTCAACCTGACGCTGGTGGATTTGCCCGGCATCACCAAGGTGCCGGTGGGCGATCAGCCGGAGGATATCGAGGCCCAGATCAAAGACTTGGTTCTCAAGTACATTGAGAATCCCAACTCGATCATTTTGGCTGTGACGGCCGCCAATACGGACATGGCCACCAGTGAGGCCCTGAAGCTGGCCAAGAATGTGGACCCGGATGGGCGGCGCACCCTGGCCGTGGTCACCAAGCTGGATCTCATGGATGCGGGCACTGATGCTATTGATATACTGTGCGGTCGGGTCATACCCGTCAAGCTGGGCATTATTGGGGTAATGAATCGCTCGCAAAAGGATATCATGGATCAGAAGCACATCGATGACCAGATGAAGGACGAGGCGGCCTTCCTGCAGCGCAAGTACCCAACGCTGGCCACTCGCAATGGCACGCCCTACCTGGCCAAGACCCTCAACCGGCTGCTGATGCACCACATCCGTGACTGTCTGCCGGATTTGAAGGTGAGTCAAGCCATGCTATACTTTTCCATTTATCTTAGCCAGGGAATCAAACCGGAACCAGTACCGGAACCGAAACAGAACCGATTGAAATTCAGATCCAGAACCGGAACCGGAACCGAAATGAAGAATTTTTTTGAGAACCGGAACCGGAACCGAAATACGATTCGGTTTGACTCCCTGATCTTGGCTGATCAGAAATATACGTCAAAGTTGAGCTTACAGCGAAAGCACTTATATTTTCCTATGAATTAAGCTTAATATTAACTGCAAATATGTTTCTCCAATTATTACAGACTCGCGTGAATATCATGGCCACGCAATTCCAATCGCTGCTCAACTCCTACGGCGAGGACGTCTCCGACAAGAGCCAAACGCTGCTGCAGATCATCACAAAGTTCGCGAGCGCCTACTGCTCCACCATCGAGGGCACCGCACGGAATATTGAGACCACGGAGCTGTGCGGCGGTGCTCGCATCTGCTACATTTTCCATGAGACCTTTGGCCGCACCCTGGACTCCATACACCCGCTGGCGGGTCTAAGCAAAATGGATATACTCACGGCCATACGAAATGCAACAGGCCCCCGGCCGGCGCTCTTTGTCCCCGAGGTATCGTTTGAGCTGCTAGTGAAGCGCCAGATACGCCGGCTGGAGGAGCCATCCCTGCGCTGCGTGGAGCTCATACACGAGGAGATGCAGCGCATTGTCCAGCACTGCGGCAATGAGGTGCAGCAGGAGATGTTGCGGTGGGTAAAACTAAAAGGCTAATAAGCTTAAGAAAGTACTCAAAGTATCTTTACAGCTTCCCCAAACTCCATGAGAAGATTGTGGATGTGGTCACCCAGCTGCTGCGCCGCCGTCTGCCGCATACCAATGTCATGGTGGAGAACATTGTGGCCATCGAGCTGGCCTACATCAATACCAAGCATCCCGATTTCCACAAGGATGCTGCCTTGGTGCCCAGTCTGCTGAAGACGGACAACGACCCGTACTCGCAGGTGAATCTGCAGAGGCGAGGCAATACGCCGCGCAACCACATGTCGCCACAGGTTTCGCAAGGCTCCCAGCAGCAACAGCAGCAGCAGCAGCAGCATCAACAACAACAACAGCAGCAGCAGAATTACCAACAGAATGATGCACATGAGCAGGTGAGAGTGGCCGCCTGCTTTTTATATATTCAGGCCTCATATGTGTAGGGTTTGATTTATCTTTAATGAGATCGCTACAAATTTAGTTCTTAGTCTGGAGTTCTTAACTTAACACTTATATTTTAAACACGTTTTCTTATTATTTCTTATTCTTGTTACCCGCTTCGACTGTACTCCACTCTTGCTCTTATATCAGTGTGACCGTCTCTCCCTTTTCCATTTTCGCTTAACCTTAAACTACCTTATAATTACAATATACTAGATCCTGATATAGATCGATATCAAGGGTACTCATTAATACCAATCCTACATATTTAACCTATTTCTGAATCTAGAACCACATTGGCGAGGGCTCGACGCCATCGATGGCCAGCACCTGGCTGTCAAACATCTTGCCGCCGGCCCCAACGCGTCCGGACAGCATTGAGAACTCGGCCAGCAACACGCCGGTGCACAATAACCTAGTGAGTCCGGTGAAGCCAGTCAATCTGCTGCCCGATGTTCCGGCCAATCACAATCCACGCAGGCTGACGGACAAGGAGCAAAAGGATTGCGATGTCATCGGTGGGTATTCAGACCTTCATTCTCAAGTATTAATTACTCATTTGTAAAACTCTTTATTTCTTTAATTTCTTAATTTCACGTTCTTCTCTGACTTGCTCTCGTTTTATTAGTGATGTACTCCTGTTGATCGTATATGGTCGATAACCATATCGAGTGCTCATGTTCTTATCGATATTTACATATAATAGTTCTTAGTGTTACCTTATCTACTTTATATCATATTTAAACTATTTACATATTTAAACTATTTACACATTTAATTAATTATTTATTTACCTTGCAGAACGCCTCATCAAATCGTATTTCTACATTGTGCGCAAATCCATACAGGACTCGGTACCAAAGGCCATTATGCATTTCCTGGTTAACTACGTCAAGGATAACTTGCAGAGCGAACTGGTCACCCATCTCTACAAGTCGGACAGGGCCGAGACACTGCTCAACGAGTCCGATCACATTGCAGTGCGAAGGAAAGAGGCGGCCGACATGCTAAAGGTTCAAGTCTTGAATATATCTTTAAATATTTTCATTTGATAATAAGAATGTATTTTTTCCAGGCCTTGACGCGGGCGAATCACATCATCAGCGAGATCCGTGAGACTCACATGTGGTAGAGAGGAGGGGTCAGCCTGCTGCTTCGACTTAATAATCCCCACATATAAGCGACATAAAAAAAAAAACAAAACTATTTATTGAAGACGCGTTTGAAGTGAACTCAACTCCTTCTTTGTTAAATGTTTCCCCTCCTCCTGAGCACTGAAATATCATCATCAAATTGCATGCAACCCCATATCTGTGGGCCTTTCATTTTAGCGTAATCCTCCTGCAGCATTTCGAGCCTCATCGCTTTATACAGTTTTAGGATGGTGTAATGGAAGCCGTGATTGGTTTTTATTCAGATTACCTAACGCACTTATTACACATTGAATAGTCAAATAAAAGCAGAAAACGGTTGAATCAAACATGGTTTACTTCTTTGTATGGGCTTTTATCGGAACTGGAGGTATTTTTGATAAGATTAGTGAATAATAAGGAGAGTAAACGCTTAGAGAATGCGGCGTTAGGTTTAATTTATGGGAGAAATTCCCGGTTACCCTATTTTTCTTGCATTTTATTGCTGCTTCCTACGTTCCCTATACGTAGGAAACTATAAAGAAAATAAACACCCAAAGAATAGAGCTGTAAAACTATCGACGATACTATCGATATTATCGATGATGCTGTGCTCCGAGTCACCATCGATTATTTTTTTCTTCCATCGATACATCGCTTTAGCAACAAATCAGTGAATACGTATAAAATTTACAAGTTTTTGCCAATAAACATTTTGCCCCAAACATTTTAAATTAATTCTTAATCACTAATATCGAAAACTATCTATATATAAATTCTGTGTAGACAGTTATGTGAATAAATTTAATTGTTTTTTGTTTAATACATAAAATCCTTTATAAATTATGCCATTTAAATTGGTTTGTTTAAGCAGAGTAAATTTTTAAACTCAATTTATTTTGTCGATAGTATCGATATTATCGATGGTTTGGACTATCACTATCGAAAATATCGAGTGAGAGCACTATCGATGTTTTTACAGCTCTACCAAAGAATATCGCCATAGAAACTGTACTATTGTTCCATAAATTCTATACTCTTGAGTATTAAAAATTTCCCAATAAGATGCTTATTAATTTGATACTACAAGAATATAAAAAATATACTAATCTCACTTAAGAAAATTCACTAACGCGACAAACAGAAGGGATTCGCAATACATTTCTTAATCCTCTGTTTATTTCACTTCTTTACCCCATATGAAACCCGTTAATTAAAGTCACTTTGCTGCCACTGATCTTTTGTAATAAAAACTTTAATACTTGGATACCAGTTAAAATCTAATTTGGAAAACTTTGTCATTTGTATTGCGGCAAAAGAACAGAAGAGGGGCTCCAGCTTAGACCTGCGTTGGTTAAATGCTCCGCGATGCGTGTGAATCAGTTGGGGGGTGGACTCAATGACAGCCTTTGGTTAATGGTAATCCCGCCTAGGCGCGGTTCGTATCCGACAGGACTCGCACGATGCACCCCACTCCTCCCTTGGCGAAGGCCTTCTCGTGCCACTGCAGCAGGTGGCCGCTGGAGCCCTCCGACGGGATCTCGAATCCCCGGTATATGTACTTCATCAGCACGTCGATTAGGTCGTTCTGATCCACGGTATCAATGGCCTGGTCGATCTGCGTCGACTTGATGGACAGCAAGACCCGCAATGTGATGTTCAGGGCGTGGTCCTGTAAAGACCGAAGGAGATTAGAACTACGCCACATCAGCCGGGAAGAGAGCCTACCTTCACATTCTGGTTCTTGCACCGCAGCGGGGCATTCTGCAGCGCACTGAGCAACGCCTCCACGGATTTTCCCTGCGTCAGCAGCGTCGTAATCTCGCTCTCGTCCGGCCCCGCGGCGGCGCTGTCTACGCCGTCATCCTCCCGGAAGTTGTCCTCGTTGTACTGGTCCACATCAATCTTGCGGAAAGCGCTGCTGGACGTGTTTTTGGCCATGTTTTTGTTCGCCTTTCAAGCTCTTTTTTCTTCTGTTCCCAAAAAATGAATCACGAAGAAGAATAGGTCCGGCAAACAGATGTCTGGCAGTGTGACCAGGCGGGGAGAAATACCACCAAGGGATACCATTTATATTGATTATCATACATTTTCAGGTTTTTCGGTAAACAATTGCAGTAATAATTCGCTAAAATGTCTACCAATAAGTGCAGCAATCTTCTGAATCCTTAACGATTCACTCAATAAATTTTGGAATTATTTTTAACTTTGATTTATGTTTGGTATTTAAATTCTTTAGTTTTATTCTGAGGTATTTTTCCACATCCATGGTCACACTGCAGATTGACTTTGTTTTTGTTTCAGGTGAGTCCAAAAATATCAAAAATAATTTAAATATTGTTAAACCCTTTGATTTCTCCGGCAGCATGGCAAAGTTTCTGGGCATCAACCGGCTGACCAAGCTGTTCCAGATCATCCGCGAGTCGGGGGGCCTAAGGGCAACATACCTGAAGCTCTATAGGTAAGCTCCGGGCATCTTATATAAGACAGCTTCAATCCGGAAAATAACATTATTTTGCAGAAACGATGATCTGAAGATCGGAACCCTGGTGGGCATCGACAAGTATGGCAACAAGTACTTCGAGAACCCCTACTACTTCTACGGCCGCAATCGCTGGATCGAGTTTGCCCCCCATGTCAACATGGACTACGATGGATCCCAGATACCCGCCGAGTGGTACGGCTGGATGCACTACAAGGTATTGTTCGATATTAACTAATCCTTAGCAAGTTTGAAGTGTAGGCATTTTATGTTTGATAGCTATTGATTTGAATATATCCATCAGGGACTTTGATTACCTAAAGAGGAAGAATTTAAAGTACTTTTTAATAATTTTATTTGCCCATTTATTTGTTAATTACTTTCTTATAGACCGACCTTCCTCCCATTCGCGATGGTTGCCGCCCGAAGCACAAGTGGATTGCGGATCACAGCGAAAATCTCTCCGGCACCAAGGGTAATCGTATTCCAGTCCCAGAATCGAGTCCTGAATAAACGAATATCCTTTCTTACAGAGGCCTATTACCCCTACACAACCACACCCAACAAAGTGGAGGCCTGGGACCCCAAGGCGAAGAAACAGTAAACAGTTTTGGATAGCTTAGTTATTTTTTAAATTCAAGTGCAAATGGCTGCGAATAAATTAAATTTCGTTAATTTGTGATTGAAAAAAGGTTCGATTTGATGATTGCTCCACATCTTAGTGCAGGGGTGCTCAAAATCGTCTTACGGCAGTACCCTTACCTACACAAGCAAAAGAATACACACGCACACATGTATCGACGCCGTTTTATTGCATCAAAATTAACACTGAGAAAAAAAAAAAATTTTAAGTAAAGATAAAAATTATTTTGGTTTCTTTATTTTGTTATTTTATATACAAAATTAAAGTTGATTTAGAAAAGTATCACTCATTTTAACGACACGCCAAAGAAATCCAATGAAATGCACGTGTCGGTGGTCCACAATAAACTAAAATCAAACTTAAATCAAATTCTATCAGAAACGCAAAATAAAAAGTGTCAGTGCAGAGCCGAGAACAAGACAACAACACTTTGCATTGTGAGTTAAGGAGAAAAAAAAGTTCAATGAAATTGTTGTTGGCTTGGCTTGTTGCGGACAGCTACACAAAGAAGAGAAAAAAAAGTTCTATGGAATTGTTGTTGGCTTGCCTCGCTGCGCAAAGAAGAACTTGCGTGTGCCCTAGGGAAGTATGGCATGTGCCGCTCCGTATGCTATGTGCCGAAACAAAAACAAATGCGCTCGTGTGCCATAGGATTGAGCACCTCTGTCTTAGTGATTCAAACTAATTATTAAAACCAAGCTAGCATTTCTTTTGTCAGTTTATTTATTCAATCACAGCTATGTATATAATTACTAGCCAACCGTTGCATATAATCTATTAATGTTATTTACAATCGCCCTTAGCGCCTTTGTGGCACGTCGTTAAGTAATACGTTTTTATTTTGACCCAAGCTGGATTTAATCTAGCCAATTAATGATCAAGTCCTGAATCCGTTAAGGCTCCTTCTTTATGGCCATTGTCTGCGCCTTCTTGGCCCTTCGCTTGTACTTCTTGGCCGTATCCGCGCACTTTGTGGTGATGGTGGCTCGGATCACGCGCTCCTTGCCTCCGGTTCGGTTCATAACACTCACGATGATATCGTCCACTTTGCGCTGGTCCAACTGCAGCTTGGGAGGGCGTTCCCTGCCGTAGAATGCGGGCGAGGGCTTTCCCGTGAGCGTGTGGGTGGCTAGCTCATCGCTGGTGAAGACCACGCACAGGAGACATCTGGTGGCCACTGGGGCGTTGGTAAAGAACACCTCCGCGTACTGAGGGGCGGTGATCTCGGTGCCATTCGGACCCAGGACATAGACTATACTGCCATCCTCCTTGTGCACCCGCTGTGGATATTGGATCGAGTTTTCCCGGTCGTTTTCGGAGGAGGCGGAGGCATTGTCCTTGGACTCCGAGGAGCTGGTGGACATATGACGGGGCCTCTTAGACGGCGGTGCAGGCACTTCCTGGTAGTCAGTGTCGCTGTAGCGCTGGTTGAGGGTCTTCAACATCGTGGTGAGTCGCCCGAAGAGCTGCTCATAGTGGTGCTGGCTCTTCTGGATCTTAGCCACCTGCTGCTTGAAGGAGTCCTCCACGGGCGGCAGAGGCGGTATCGATGGCTCTATGTTCTTAATGCCAGATGGTGTGGCTATGGCCACCAATTGGGCGTTGATAATGCGGCGCTTGGGAGGGGAACTGCGGCGGATATCCTTCTTGGGAAGTTTCACCGGGATCTGTTGCACGGGAGGCTGCATCAGTTGCTGCAATTGTCCCAACGGCGGCCTCACACTCCTCTGGCGCATTACGGCCTGCTGGGAGGCGACCTCGCGGTTAATATAGTTCTCGATGTCCATCTCCTCCTGCCTTATTATCGGACGCGAGAGCAGGCGGTAGTAGTAGGGCACAAAGTTCGGGGCAAACTGGCTCAGATACTGGTGGTAGGGATGCGAGAACTGAACGGAGGGCAGAACTGCAGTTTGTGGATGATAGTAAACTGGCGGCTGTGTGTAATGTGGGTTCTGCTCCGGTCGGCGGATGACTGACATGCAAATTCCAGGTGCCTCGCTATTTGTAAGGTTAGAGTCCCGCTCATACGGATGGTATCCGGCGGCCATTGTCTTCGCGGATTTAGCAACAGGTAGCGAAAAGGTTTGCGTCTGGCGAAATGTGCAGCTGCAGCGTGCTCTGAGGGTAATCTTGCGAATATTTTCTGGCTGAAATCGTTTCGGAATTATGTTTTTACGGCCTCGGATTAACGGTTATTCCCTGCACCAGATGGCAATCCTACCTGATCTTCTGTTAGGGCTGTGCCAAGGTCGCCAAATCACGACTACATGCGATACTTCCACGGAGCAATGGAATATTGGCAGTTGATTTAACAAAAGCTGACTTATTTTATTATCTTATGATTGTTCTATTTATTAAAACTAGTTTTGAATTTTAAATTTAATATTAAGATTACCTAGATAAGAGGGTTTTATTTGTTAAGACTTTTTGTCAAGAGTCTAATGTGAATCTCGAAAAAAATCGACTTTTGGAAAACTGTCGTAATGGAAATATTCAATCCTTTTAATAATAAGGATTCATTGATCAGGTCTGTCTAATGACTCATAAAAAATGGCTAAATATCCAAAGACTAAAATATCAAAAAATGTATTGCATGGTCATCTGGCTCTCGTTAAGATCTGCTCTGACTTGGCTCGTGTGGTGTATATGGAAAATATTACAAAAAAATCTGATACTACTCAAATAAATATACCAAATCATAGTTTTTATACGATATGTAAAATAATCATTCCTAATATAGGGGATAGCTTGTTACCGATAAAGTAGCTAGCACCTGAGATCCTTAGAGTCCTTTAGACTCTAAAGCTTAGAGAGACGTTGGGTCTGTCGGATACCAAGAAGCAACTCTACGGGATCTTCCATCCCCAGAATTACTACAATAAAGTCTTATCAAATATATAAACCTAGGTGCTAACATTTATTTTTTACTAGTACCATGTAGAATATTGAATATTCTCCTAAATTTGCACCTCTTTTAAAACACGATTATGTACCCTAAATTCTCGTTCGCAATTTAGGGGTGTCTTTCCGATCAGAGAGCGACTGAGTTTGCCCAAGGGCTCGTATGTATTCCAAAAGGATTCAAAGCTGTCCCAATACACTCAAATTCCAATGGATTACATCGAGCCCTGAAAACCGGTTATTTACAAAACCCAACCATTGTCTATTTTGGTTCTTGGAATAAATAAAGCAATTCCTAACAATGCATTTAGGATACATTTTTCGTATACCATACTATTTTCGATTTCAATTAAATTATATAAAGTGCTGACTTCGAAAAAAAAATAACAAAACAGTTATTAGTTTTTTTTAAGCAAATGGTCAAAAAAGGAGAAGATCACCGTTTCTAATTCCAATTTTTGTGTGTATAATTTTCGAATTTTGATGTTGGAATCTCATGAAAGTGAACTTAATAAGAGATCTTATTATTGCGATAGTTCTTATGAATTTTAAAAGTTTTGTCTTTATCTTTTGGTTTAGTGGTTCCAGTGCGAGAATATGTTTTGTGTTATCACATGTTTAATTTAAAATATACATTTTTTTATGTTGGGTATATTTTTTAATCAAGAAAGGGTTTAACATTCTACATAAATTAGTATTTCGAGCAGCCGATAGTTGGTGCTTCGCCAGATCCGAACGCTACTCGACAACCCTGCGCGTAGCATCAGCACACACACGATCACAAAAATTCTGGTTCCCGCGCGAATCCTATGCGAAAAGGTGAAAATAGAAATGGAATAAAGCGGAGGGTCGGACAGCTGGGCTAGTTGGGAAATATACCTAGTGCCTTCTTGCTCCCGAAACAGGATTGCAGGATATCGTTTACCTGGAAAACAATAGAGAGAGAGCCGAAGCCGAACGATCGCACACACACACACACTCTGCCTCTTGCACATGCAAGCGATAGGGCCGGGGCCGTGTATGCGTGCAGGTAGCGTCCGTGTGGCTTGTGGATTCGGTTGCTGTTTCCCTTTTGCCTTCTCTGGAGGGATCGGTGAGGAAATAGACGGAAAACCACCCCTACTGCGATCGCATGCAGGCCGCTTTTCGCATTCTGCCGCCAATTTCCACCAGTCCAGCGCTCAGTTGACGCAGATCCGGCGCGCAATCGACATGGACAATGTGAGTTAGCGGCGGCGGCGCCGAGTTGCCTGCAAAGGCCACGATCTAAATGATTCCCTTGATTCTACAGCAATATCAACGCATCGTGGAGGCCAATCCGCGCGAGGAGTCGTCCAAGTGGCGGACCAGGCCGCTGTGCTTGAATGCCTGGTCCCAGACCTCCAGCGAGGACTTTGAGTTCGTGCGATCTCTGGCCACCGATCCGACTGTGGAGGCCGAGAACCGGGCGCTGCGCGACAAGGTGCGCTACTTGGAGGCCAAGCTGCAGCAGCACACGGATCTCCTGTCCCAGATTCACGCCACATCGGCCAGGATGCAGCAGGCATCGTCCCTGTTAGCGGAATCAGCGCCGCCAACCCCGCCCACGGTCCAGAGCCACCAGATCCTGACGCCGCCCAGTTCGGTTATATGTGCGCCCGTGCAGGGTACCCAGCAGCAGCCAAGGGCCGAGATCGTCGACTACAAGATCATATCGGCCTCCGACGATGCCGATGCCATTGAGATTCGCCTGGCGGCAGAGAGTTTGAACAGTTTGAGCACATCCGCGGACTCTGATCGCCTGGAGATTTGTCTGGGCGAGGAGCAACAGCAGCAACAGCAACAGCAGCAGCACCAACAGCATCAGCAACACCAAGCTTCCCATCAGTACACGATAGGCACGGGCATCAAGCGGGAAGAGGCGGACTCCCCCACCCAACCCCTGCAGTTCATCAAGCGGCGCAAGCTGCAGGAGATTCAGGTGACCGAGCGAACGAACGAGGAACGAGGCATGAAGCTGCCCTCCAAATCGCCGGGCCATGTCAAGCTCCGAAACCCTGGCAGCATCACTGATCTCAGCAAGGGCAGCAGCCAGCAGCCGCCCATGGACAACGTGATGGTGTCCATTGGCCCCAACAACACCTGTGTACCAGCCAGCATTTTCGAGAACATTAACTGGTCCGTCTCGTCGCTCGCCACCCGGAAGCTGCTCGTCTCGATCTTTGATCGGGAAACCCTGGGCACCCACTCGATGACCGGCAAGCCGTCGCCCGCCTTCAAGGACCAGCAGAAGCCGCTCAAGCAGATGCTCGATCCCCTCAAGATCCAGGATATCATCTTCGCGGTGACGCACAAGTGCAATGCCACCGAGAAGGAGGTGCGCAATGCCATCACCACCAAGTGCGCCGACGAGAACAAGATGATGAAGATCCAGAACGGAAAGCGACGGAGCGCTGGTCTCAAACACGAGAAGGAGAACATGTTCTAGCATTAAGCATTTAGAATTTACTTGTATTATTAAGTTTAACCAAAAAGTAACGCACAACTCATCCAGATATAGTAACCAATAGATATAGAAACCTAACACTACACGAAGCTGTATATGTAGAATACATAGTTTTGAAGATCTCGAAGATGTTTATACCAATCCAATAACCAAGAAGCACTTGTTTTGTGGTTTTATTTGAATCTAATTGGGTTTTGTGGTATTATATTCTAGTAGGACTTTACACCAAAAAGGACGCCATTGGTTATATTTGGGCTATTAAAAGATGTAATATTTAAGAAACATGTTCAAAATAAACAAAAAGCTTAATTGAAATTTGCAATTTGGTTAATAAACTGAAATATCGCGCAAATTCAAATACGGCAGTGCAAAAAGTGGAGTTTGGCCTTCACAGCGACTGGTCACACTTGAGCCACTCATGAAGGCTCACGAAGTTGCCACACCTTTCAAGGAAAGTTTTCGGTTTTCAAAGTTTTTCCGCGCTCAACGTTGCTTGCAGCGCTTGTGTGCGCTGCCCTATGGAACATGCAGGAAAAACTTGATTTTCCGCGGAAAAACATTGGAAAACCTCAAAAGATCGCTAAACAAGAGGTCAAAAGCAATTACTACAATTGTATAACAGTTTATTACAGTTGATTTGTTTTGAACAGCTGATATTTTGGCGGCTATAGTTGCGTATTCCTGTGCCTTGAGTTTATTTTCATAAAATTTGTTGAAAATTCGCGGATACAAAATGGATTGAATGGCTGAAAAATTGGAGAACATCTCGCAGTGCTTCCTCCCACAACTGGTTGATCAAATCTTTGAAAGTCATCAAAAGGACTTCTCTGGGAGCCCATCAAAGGGTGAGTTCCATGTTTCCAATACGACAATTTCCCCATTTAATTATTTAAATTAATGGCTTCACAGGGGAAGAACAGGGACAGTTGTTTTACGAAGTGTCACGCCTGCTGGGAGAGGAACTGGTGGAGCGATCCCTGCACATACTGGACACCTATAGCTTCATTTACTATTGCGCTGGAGGGAACCGCCAGCGGTGCGTGGTGGAACTCTGCAAGGAAACGAAGTATTTCCGGCTGCTGCCACGGATCAACTACTGCAAGTGCGACTTCTTCCAGAGCCATGTGCTCCAGCTGCCCTGGGGCATCCTCTACCACGACATTCCCAGCTGCCAGCAGCGGCATCTAGCCGGCTGGAGTGAGGAGAGCCGGGCGTCCTACACCTGCCCCCACGTGCTGGCCCTGCGGTTCCATCAGTTGCTCAAGTCCAGGACCGAGCAAGACATCAAGCCGGAGCAGTTGCGGCAGCTATACGGCGATATATTCCGGGACTAACATGGAGGAGGCGTCGCCGCACGGCGACCACAAGTTCGTGGGCCGCTTGGAGCACGTCAAGACCTTCAATCAGGCCATCAAGTCCATCTGCTTCAACGATGTAAGAACTGCGATCATTGGGGCTTAAGGAAGTCTTATCATCTCTTACATATTCCCCAGTATGGCATGCTGCAGATTTCGGAGGACGGGCTGCGCATCACCGTGGAGCAGGGCAAGTCCATCCAGGCGACGCTCTTCATGCCGCCGGGCGCCTTCAAGGAGTTCTATGTGCAGGACTTCCAGAGCTTTGGCCTGAAGATGAACGTGCTCTCGGAGTGTCTGAATCTGTTTGGAACCGCCGACTGCAGCCTGAAGATGATGTACCGCGATGAGGGCGATCCCCTTAAGATCATTCTATATCCGTACGACGACGAGGATGTGAGCACTGAGTGCGCCATAAAAACGATGGACTGCGAGGAGCCCATCGACTACGACCTGAACCTCAAGGACTCGGAGCTGAATGTCATCTTTGTGCGTGGTCCGAATCTCTCGAAAGTGTTCCATGAGCTGGAGAAGTCGGCGGAGGAATTCGAGTTTGTCACATCGCCGGATCGGCCGCACTTCAAGATCACCACCGTGGGCATCATGCAGGCCGTCTTCAGCGTGGAGGTGGCCAAGACCAGTCCCATGATGATGATGTTTAACTGCAAGCAGACGGTGGTCGCTCGCTACAAGAGCCAGCAGATACGCCTGACCAACAAGGCCATGCAGGTGGCCACTAAGGTGGCCATCAAGACCAACGCCATGGGGCTGTTGGAGCTGCACCTGGTGATGCAGGGCGAGGGCCAGGAGGAGATATTTGTACAGTTTTACATAATTCCCCTGCTTAATGCAGAGTAAATCTATTATTAAGGGAGATGTTTTGTAGCTAGTATTACCGAGATATATATTTAAGATTGATTTTAAAAATAAAGACGAGTTTTATTTGTTAATTTGCAGAAGGTCAATTATATTTATTTTATATTGGGTGTACAAATGGTGTACAAATGGCAAGCTGAAGTATCGGTCAACAATTCTACATTGTCCCGTTCGTGTATTCTTATTGTCTGTCATTTTGTTTGTGCGCGAAAATGTCGAAATTTGAACCGAATAAGCGTCATTTGCGGGAGATTTTGCTTTTCGCGTTTAATTCGAAAAAATCGGAAGCTGAAGCGCGTCGAATGATTGTAGAAACGTATGGCGAGTCATGTATTGGTGAAAGAACGTGTCGAGAACGGTTTGCAAAGTTTAAAAATGGCGAGTATGACGTGGAAGACAAGGATCGACCGGGTCCCGTGAAAAAGTTTGAAGACGCGGATTTGGAGGATCTGCTGGATGAAGATTCTTGTCAGACACATTCCTTGGGTGTGACTCAGCAATCAATTTCCCTTCGCCTAAAAAGCTTAGGAATGATTCAAAAGGAGGGAACATGGGTGCCGTACGAGCTGAAGCCGAGGGACATTGAGAGGCGTCTCTTTACGTGCGAGCAACTACTCCAACGTCAGAGAAGAAAAAGTTTTTTGCATCGCATCGTTACCAACGATGAAAAGTGGATTCTCTACGACAATCCTAAGCGGAAAAAATCGTGGGGGCATCCCGGCCATGCATCGACTTCGACAGCGAAGCCAAACATTCATGGTTCGAAGCTACTGCTTTGTATTTGGTGGGACCAACTCGGCGTAGTGTACTACGAACTTTTAAAACCAGGCGAAACCATCACAGGAGCACTCTACCGGACCCAGTTGATGCGCATGAGCCGAGCGCTGAAGGAAAAACGGCCACAATACAAGGAAAGGCACGATAAAGTGATACTCCTACACGACAACGCCCGGCCTCATGTAGCCAAAGTCGTAAAAACTTACTTGGAAACGCAGAAATGGGACGTTCTACCCCACCCGCCCT